>JALPQD010000904.1:185141-386761 GCA_023101885.1 Typhlomys cinereus
GAGGGCCCCCAAATCAAGCGCTAATTAGGACCAGGGTTCCCATTACCCATTTCAGTGACACAGGTGGTGGCCCAAATCAAGGCTAATTAGCCGACCAGGGTTCACAAATAATTTCACTGATACAGCTTTGACAATTAAGTCTAATAAGACTTGTGTATTAAATTAGCAATTTCATAGACACAGGTGTGGGCAATCAGGCTAATTAGGACCAGGGTTTCTAGCTAGATGTTTTTCACTGACAGGTGGTGAAGGCAATTAAGGCTAATTAGGACCAGTTGTTTTAATTAGCAGGTTCAGTGACACAGGCGTGGGCAATCAAGGCTATTAAAACAACGTGTTTCCAAATCCAATTTCAGTGACATAGTTGTGGGCAATCAAGGCTAATTAGGACCAGGTTTTCCAATTATCAATTTCAGTGACACAGGCGTGGGAAATCAGGGCTAATTAGGACCAGGTGTTTCCAATTAGCAATTTCAATGACACAGGTGTGGGCAATCAAGGCTAATCAGGACCAGGTGTTTCCCATTACCAACCTCAGTGACACAAGTGTGGGCAATCAAGGCTAATTAGGACCAGGGTTTTCCAATTAGTAATTTGAGTGACACTGGTTTGGGCAATCAGGGCTAATTAGGACCAAATGTTTCTAATTAGCAATTTCAGTGACACAGGTGTGGGCAATCAAGGCTAATTAGGACCAGGTGTTTCTAAGTAGCAGTTTGAGTGACACAGGTGTTGGCCATCAAGGCTATTTAGGACCATGTGTTTCCAATTAGCAATTGGAGTGTCACAGGTGTGGGCCATCAAGGCTAATTAGGACCAGGTGTTAACAATTAGCAATTTCAGGGACACATGTGTGGAGGATCAAGGCTAAGTAGGACCAGGTGTTTCCAATTAGCAATTTCCGTGACACAGGTGTGAGCAATCAAGGCTAATTAGGACCAGGTGTTTCCAATTAGCAATTGCAGTGACACAGGGTGTGAGCGATGTGGGCTAATTAGAACCAGGTGTTTCTAATTAGCGATTTCAGTGACACAGGTGTGGGCAACAAAGGCTAATTAGGACCAGGTGTTTCCAATGAGGAATTTCAATTACTCAGGAATGGGCATACAAGGCTAATTAGGAACAGGTGTTTCCCCTTAGCAATTTCAGTGACACAGGTTTGGGCCATCAATGCTAATTAGGACCAGGTGTTTCCCATTAGCCATTTCAGTGACACAGTGTGGGCAATCAATGCTAATTAGGTCCAGGGTTGTATGTAATTAGCAGTTTCAGTGACACAGGTGAGGGCAATCAAGGCTAATTAGCACCAGGTTTCTAATTAGCAATTTCAGTGACACAGGTGTGGGCAATCAAAGCTAATTAGGACCAGGTGTTTCTAATTACCAATTTGAGTGAAACCGGTATGGGCAATCAAAGCTAATTAGAACCAGGTGTTTGTAATTAGCAATTTCAGTGACACAGGTGTGGGCAATCAAGGCTAATTAGGACCAGCTGTTTCCCATTACCAATTTCAGTGACACAGGTTGGGGCAATCAAGGCTAATTAGGACCAGGGTTCATAAATGATTTCAGTGATTACAGTTTTGGCAAGTAAGTCTAATTAAGACCTGGTGTATTAAATTAGCAATTTCAGTGACACAGGTGTGGGCAATCAAGGCTAATTAGGACCAGGTGTTTCCAATTAGCAATTTCAGTGACAGGTGTGGGCAATCAGGGCTAATTAGGACCAGGTGTTTCCAATTAGCAATTTCAGTGACATGGGTGTGGGCAATCAAGGCTAATTAGGACCAGGTGTTTCCCATTACCAACCTCAGTGACACAAGTGTGGGCAATCAAGGCTAATTAGGACCAGGTGTTTTCAATTAGTAATTTGAGTGACACTGTTTTCAGCAATCAAGGTTAATTAGGACCAGGTGTTTCTAATTAGCAATTTCAGTGACACAGGTGAGGGCAATCGAGACTAATTAGGACCAGGTGTTTCTAATTAGCAATTTCATTGACACAGTATGGGCAATCAAGTGTAATTTGGACTAGGTCTTTCCAATTAGCAATTTGATTGACACATGAGTGCTCAATCAAAGCTAATTAAGACCAGGTGTTCCCAATTAGCAATTTCAGTGACATAGGTGGGCAAACAATTCTATTAGGACCAGATGTTCCAATTAGTAATTTGAGTGACACAGGTGTTGGCAATGAAGGCTAATTAGGACCAAGTGATTCCAATACTAATTAAAACCTGGTGTCTTAAATAACCAATTTCAGTGACAGAGGTGTGGGCAATTGAGGCTAATTAGGACCAGGTGTTTCTCATTAGCAGTTTCAGTGACACAGGTGTGGGTAATCAAGCCAATTAGGACTAGGTGTTTGTAATTAGTAGTTTGAGTGACACAGGTGTGGGCAACCAAAGGTAATTAGTGCCAGGTGTTTCCAGTTAGCAATTTCAGTAACACAGGTGAGGGCAATCAAGGCTAATTAGGACCAAGTGTTTCTACTTCCCAGTTTGAGTGACACAGGTGTGGGCAATCAAGGCTATTTAGGACTAAGTGTTTGCAACTAGCAGTTTGAGTGACACAGGTGTGGGCAAAGGCTAATTAGGACCAAGTGTTTCTAAGTAGCAATTTCAATGACACAGGTGTGGGCAATCAAGGCTAATTAGTTTCAGGTACTTCCAATTAAAATTTAGTGACACAAGTGGGCAATCAAGGCTAATTAGCAACAGGTGTTTCCAATTAGCAGTTTCAGTGGCAGAGGTGTGGGCAATCAAGGCTAATTAGGACCAGGTATTTCCCATTAGAAATTTCAGTAACACAGGTTTGGGCAATCAAGGCTAATTAGGACCAGGGATCATAAAGAATTTCAGTGATAACAGTGTTGGCAAACAAGTCTAATTAAGACCTGGTGTCTTAAATACCCATTTCAGTGACACAGGTGTGGGTAATCAAGGCTAATTAAGACCAGGTGTTTCCCATTAGCAATTTCAGTGACTCAGGTGTGGGCAATCAAGGTTAATTAGGACCTGGTGTTTCTAATTAGCAGTTTTAGTGACACAGGTGTGGGTAATCAAGGCTATTTAGGACCAGGTGTTTCCAATTTGCAGATTGAGTGACACAGGTGTGGGCAATCAAGGATAATTTTGACCAGGTGTTTCTAAGTAGAAAATTGTGACACAGGTGTGGGCAATGAAGGCTAATTAGGACCACCTGTCTCCCATTAGCAATTTCAGAGACACAGGTTTGGGCAATCAAGGCTAATTAGGACCAGGTGTTTCTAATTACAAATTTGAGTGAGACTGGTGTGGGGAATCAAGGCTAATTAGCACCAGGTGTTTCTAATTACCAAATTGAGTGACACAGGTGTGGGCAATCAAGGCTAATTAAGACCAAGGTACACAAATAATTTCAGTTGATTAGAGTGTTGCCAATCAAGACTAATTAAGACCTGGTGTCTTAAATTACCCATTTCAGTGACACAGGTGTGGGTAATCAAGGCTAATTAGGACCAGGTGTTTCCAATTAGCAATTTGAGTAACACAGGTGTGGGGAATTAAGACTAATTAGTGAGCAAGTTTTTTTCATTAGCAATTTTCAAGGACACAGGCGAGGGCAATCAAGGCTAATTAGGACCAGGTGTTTTCCCATTACCAACCTAGTGACACAAGTGTGGCAATCAAGGCTAATTAGGACCAGTGTTCCCAATTAGCACTTCAAAGACAAGCGGCATGGGAATCAAGGCTAAATAGGACAGGTGTTTACAATTAGCAATTTCAGGGACACTGGTGTGGGCAATCAAGGCTAATTACGACCTACCAGGTGTTTCCAATTAGCAATTTCATGGACACAGGTGTGGGCAATCAAGGCTAATTAGGACCAGGTGTTCTAATTAGCAAGTTCATGGTCACAGGTTGGGAGATCAAGAATAATTAGGACCAGGTATTTCCATTTAGCAATTTCAATGCACAGGTGTGGCAATCAAGGCTAATTAAACAGGTGCTTTGCAATTAGAAATTGAGTACACACAGGTGTGGGCAATCATGGCCAATATTGGACCAGATTTTCCCATTAGCAATTTCAGTGACCACAGGTGTGGGATGTGAAGGCTAAATAAGAGCAGGTGTTTCTAATGGCAATTTCAGTGACACAGGTGTGTCAATCAAGGCTAATTAGGACCAGTGTTTCCTCTTAGCAATTTCAGTGACACGGTGTGGGCAATCAACGCTAATTAGGACCAGGTGTTTCCCCTTAGCAATTCAGTGATCACAGGTGTGGCAATCAGGCTAATAGGACCAGGTGTTTCTAATTAGCGAATTTCAGTGACAGGTGTGAGAAATCAGCCTAATTCGGACAAGGTGTTTCCCATTAGCAATTTCAGTGACACAGGTGTGGGCAATCAAGGCTATTTGGGACCAGGTTTTTCCAATTAGCATTTGAGTAACACACGTGTGGGCCATCAAGGATAATTAGGACAAGGTGTTTCAATTAGCAATTTCAGGGACACAGGTGAGGGCAATCAAGGCTAATTAGGACCAGGTGTTTCCCATTACCAATTTCAGTGACACAGGTGGGGGCAATCAAGGCTAATTAGGACCAGGGTTAACAAATAATTTCACTGATTACAGCTTTCACAATTAAGTCTAATTAAGACTTGGTGTATTAAATTAGCAATTTCATAGACACACGTGTGGGCAATCAGGCTAATTAGGACCAGGTGTTTCTAACTAGATGTTTCACTGACACGGGTGAAGGCAATTAAGGGTAATTAGGACCAGTTGTTTCTAATTAGCAGGTTCAGTGACACAGGCGTGGGCAATCAAGGCTAAATAGGACAACGTGTTTCCAAATACCAATTTCAGTGACATAGTTGTGGGCAATCAAGGCTAATTAGGACCAGGTGTTTACAGTTATCAATTTCAGTGACACAGGCGTGGGAAATCAGGGCTAATTAGGACCAGGTGTTTCCAATTAGCAATTTCAATGACACAGGTGTGGGCAATCAAGGCTAATCAGGACCAGGTGTTTTCCCATTACCAACCTCAGTGACACAAGAGTGGGCAATCAAGGCTAATTAGGACCAGGTGTTTTCAATTAGTAATTTGAGTGACACTGGTTTGGGCAATCAGGGCTAATTAGGACCAAGTGTTTCTACTTCCCAGTTTGAGTGACACAGGTGTGGGCAATCAAGGCTAATTAGGACCAGGTGTTTCTAAGTAGCAGTTTGAGTGACACAGGTGTTGGCCATCAAGGCTAATTCGGACCAGGTGTTAACAATTAGCAATTTCAGGGACACATGTGTAGAGAATCAAGGCTAAGTAGGACCAGGTGTTTCCAATTAGCAATTTCAGTGACACAGGTGTGAGCAATCAAGGCTAATTAGGACCAGGTGTTTCCAATTAGCAATTGCAGTGACACAGGTGTGAGCGATGTGGGCTAATTAGAACCAGGTGTTTCTAATTAGCGATTTCAGTGACACAGGTGTGGGCAACAAAGGCTAATTAGGACCAGGTGTTTCCAATGAGGAATTTCAATTACCTCAGGAATGGGCATACAAGGCTAATTAGGACCAGGTGTTTCCCCTTAGCAATTTCAGTGACACAGGTGTGGGCAATCAAGGCTAATTAGGACCAGGTGTTTCTAATTAGCAATTTCAGTGACAGGTGTGAGAAATCAAGGCTAATTAGGACCAGGTGTTTCCCCTTAGCAATTTCAGTGACACAGGTTTGGGCCATCAATGCTAATTAGGACCAGGTGTTTCCCATTAGCCATTTCAGTGACACAGGTGTGGGCAATCAATGCTAATTAGTTCCAGGTGTTTGTAATTAGCAGTTTCAGTGACACAGGTGAGGGCAATCAAGGCTAATTAGCACCAGGTTTCTAATTAGCAATTTCAGTGACACAGGTGTGGGCAATCAAAGCTAATTAGGACCAGGTGTTTCTAATTACCAATTTCAGTGAAACCAGTATGGGCAATCAAAGCTAATTAGAACCAGGTGTTTGTAATTAGCAATTTCAGTGACACAGGTGTGGGCAATCAAGGCTAATTACGACTGACCAGGGTTTCCAATTAGCAATTTCATTGACACAGGTGTGGGCAATCAAGGCTAATTAGGACCAGGTGTTTCCAATTAGCAATTTCATTGTCACAGGTGTGGGCGATCAAGAATAATTAGGACCAGGTATTTCCATTTAGCAATTTCAATGACACAGGTGTGGGCAAACAAGGCTAATTAAAACCAGGTGTTTGCAATTAGAAATTTGAGTGACACAGGTGTGGGCAATCAAGGCCAATTAGGACCAGATTTTTCCCATTAGCAATTTCAGTGACATAGGTGTTGGCTGTGAAGGCTAAATAAGAGCAGGTGTTTCTAAATGGCAATTTCAGTGACACAGGTGTGGGCAATCAAGGCTAATTAGGACCAGATTTTTCCCATTAGCAATTTCAGTGACACAGATGTGGGCAATCAACGCTAATTAGGACCAGGTGTTTCCCCTTACCAATTTCAGTGACACAGGTATGGGCAATCAAGGCTAATTAGGACCAGGTGTTTCCCCTTAGCAATTTCAGTGACACAGGTGTGGGCAATCAAGGCTAATTAGGACCAGGTGTTTCTAATTAGCAATTTCAGTGACAGGTGTGAGAAATCAAGCCTAATTCGGACAAGGTGTTTCCCATCACAATTTCAGTGACACAGGTGTGGGCAATCAAGGCAAATTAGGATCAGGTGTTTCTAAGTAGCAGTTTGAGTGACACAGGTGTGGGCAATCAAGGCTAATTAGGACCAGGTGTTTTCAATTAGTAATTTGAGTGACACTGGTTTGGGCATTCAGGGCTAATTAGGACCAAATGTTTCTAATTATCAATTTCAGTGACAGAGGTGAGGGCAATCAAGGCTAATTAGGACCAGGTGTTTCTAAGTAGCAGTTTGAGTGACACAGGTGTTGGCCATCAAGGCTATTTAGGACCATGTGTTTCCAATTAGCAATTGGAGTGTCACAGGTGTGGGCCATCAAGGCTAATTAGGACCAGGTGTTAACAATTAGCAATTTCAGGAACACATGTGTGGAGGATCAAGGCTAAGTAGGACCAGGTGTTTCCAATTAGTAATTTCAGTGACACACGTGTGAGCAATCAAGGCTAATTAGGACCAGGTGTTTCCAATTAGCAATTGCAGTGACACAGGTGTGAGCGATGTGGGCTAATTAGAACCAGGTGTTTCTAATTAGCGATTTCAGTGACACAGGTGTGGGCAACAAAGGCTAATTAGGACCAGGTGTTTCCAATGAGGAATTTCAATTACCTCAGGAATGGGCATACAAGGCTAATTAGGACCAGGTGTTTCCCCTTAGAAATTTCATGGACACAGGTTTGGGCCATCAATGCTAATTAGGACCAGGTGTTTCCCATTAGCCATTTCAGTGACACAGGTGTGGGCAATCAATGCTAATTAGGTCCAGGTGTTTGTAATTAGCAGTTTCAGTGACACAGGTGAGGGCAATCATGGCTAATTAGCATCAGGTTTCTAATTAGCAATTTCAGTGACACAGGTGTGGGCAATCAGAGCTAATTAGGACCAGGTGTTTCTAATTACCAATTTGAGTGAAACCTGTATGGGCAATCAAAGCTAATTAGAACCAGGTGTTTGTAATTAGCAATTTCAGTGACACAGGTGTGGGCAATCAAGGCTAATTAGGACCAGCTGTTTCCCATTACCAATTTCAGTGACACAGGTTGGGGCAATCAAGGCTAATTAGGACCAGGGTTCATAAATTATTTCAGTGATTACAGTTTTGGCAAGTAAGTCTAATTAAGACCTGGTGTATTAAATTAGCAATTTCAGTGACACAGGTGTGGGCAATCAAGGCTAATTAGGACCAGGTGTTTCCAATTAGCAATTTCAGTGACACAGGTGTGGGAAATCAGGGCTAATTAGGACCAGGTGTTTCCAATTAGCAATTTCAATGACATGGGTGTGGGCAATCAAGGCTAATTAGGACCAGGTGTTTCCCATTACCAACCTCAGTGACACAAGTGTGGGCTATCAAGGCTAATTAGGACCAGGTGTTTTCAATTAGTAGTTTGAGTGACACTGTTTTCAGCAATCAATGTTAATTAGGACCAGGTGTTTCTAAATAGCAATTTCAGTGACACAGGTGAGGGCAATCGAGACTAATTAGGACCAGGTGTTTCTAATTAGCAATTTCATTGATACAGTTATGGGCAATCAAGTGTAATTTGGACTAGGTCTTTCCAATTAGCAATTTGATTGACACATGAGTGCTCAATCAAAGCTAATTAAGACCAGGTGTTCCCAATTAGCAATTTCAGTGAAATAGGTGTGGGCAAACAAGGCTAATTTGGACCAGATGTTTCCAATTAGTAATTTGAGTGACACAGGTGTTGGCAATGAAGGATAATTAGGACCAAGTGATTCCAATACTAATTAAAACCTGGTGTCTTAAATAACCAATTTCAGTGACATAGTTGTGGGCAATCAAGGCTAATTAGTGCCAGGTGTTTCCAGTTAGCAATTTCAGAGACACAGGTGTGGGCAATCAAGGCTAATTAGGACCAGGTGTTTCTAATTAGCAATTTCAGTGACAGGTGTGAGAAATCAAGCCTAATTCGGAACGGGTGTTTCCCATTAGCAATTTCAGTGACACAGGTGTGGGCAATCAAGGCAAATTAGGATCAGGTGTTTCTAAGTAGCAGTTTGAGTGACACAGGTGTGGGCAATCAAGGCTATTTGGGACCAGGATTTTTCCAATTAGCAATTTGAGTAACACACGTGTGGGCCATCAAGGCTAATTAGGACCAGGTGTTTCCAATTAGCAATTTCAGGGACACAGGTGAGGGCAATCAAGGCTAATTAGGACCAGGTGTTTCCCATTACCAATTTCAGTGACACAGGTGGGGGCAATCAAGGCTAATTAGGACCAGGGTTCACAAATAATTTCACTGATTACAGCTTTGACAATTAAGTCTAATTAAGACTTGGTGTATTAAATTAGCAATTTCATAGACACAGGTGTGGGCAATCAGGCTAATTAGGACCAGGTGTTTCTAACTAGATGTTTCACTGACACGGGTGAAGGCAATTAAGGCTAATTAGGACCAGTTGTTTCTAATTAGCAGGTTCAGTGACACAGGCGTGGGCAATCAAGGCTAATTAGGACAACTTGGTTCCAAATACCAATTTCAGTGACATAGTTGTGGGCAATCAAGGCTAATTAGGACCAGGTGTTTCCAATTATCAATTTCAGTGTCACAGGCGTGGGAAATCAGGGCTAATTAGGACCAGGTGTTTCCAATTAGCAATTTCAATGACACAGGTGTGGGCAATCAAGGCTAATCAGGACCAGGTGTTTCCCATTACCAACCTCAGTGACACAAGTGTGGGCAATCAAGGCTAATTAGGACCAGGTGTTTTCAATTAGTAATTTGAGTGACACTGGTTGGGGCAATCAGGGCTAATTAGGACCAAATGTTTCTAATTAGCAATTTCAGTGACACAGGTGTGGGCAATCAAGGCTAATTAGGACCAGGTGTTTCTAAGTAGCAGTTTGAGTGACACAGGTGTTGGCCATCAAGGCTATTTAGGACCATGTGTTTCCAATTAGCAATTGGAGTGTCACACGTGTGGGCCATCAAGGCTAATTAGGACCAGGTGTTAACAATTAGCAATTTCAGGGACACATGTGTGGAGGATCAAGGCTAAGTAGGACCAGGTGTTTCCAATTAGCAATTTCCGTGACACAGGTGTGAGCAATCAAGGCTAATTAGGACCAGGTGTTTCCAATTAGCAATTGCAGTGACACAGGTGTGAGCGATGTGGGCTAATTAGAACCAGGTGTTTCTAATTAGCGATTTCAGTGACACAGGTGTGGGCAACAAAGGCTAATTAGGACCAGGTGTTTCCAATGAGGAATTTCAATTACTCAGGAATGGGCATACAAGGCTAATTAGGAACAGGTGTTTCCCCTTAGCAATTTCAGTGACACAGGTTTGGGCCATCAATGCTAATTAGGACCAGGTGTTTCCCATTAGCCATTTCAGTGACACAGGTGTGGGCAATCAATGCTAATTAGGTCCAGGTGTATGTAATTAGCAGTTTCAGTGACACAGGTGAGGGCAATCAAAGCTAATTAGCACCAGGTTTCTAATTAGCAATTTCAGTGACACAGGTGTGGGCAATCAAAGCTAATTGGGACCAGGTGTTTCTAATTACCAATTTGAGTGAAACCTGTATGGGCAATCAAAGCTAATTAGAACCAGGTGTTCCCAATTAGCAATTTCAGTGACACAGGTGTGGGCAATCAAGGCTAATTAGAACCAGGTGTTTCCCATTACCAATTTCAGTGACACAGGTTGGGGCAATCAAGGCTAATTAGGACCAGGGTTCATAAATGATTTCAGTGATTACAGTTTTGGCAAGTAGGTCTAATTAAGACCTGGTGTATTAAATTAGCAATTTCAGTGACACAGGTGTGGGCAATCAAGGCTAATTAGGACCAGGTGTTTCCAATTAGCAATTTCAGTGACACAGGTGTGGGAAATCAGGGCTAATTAGGACCAGGTGTTTCCATTTAGCAATTTCAATGACATGGGTGTGGGCAATCAAGGCTAATTAGGACCAGGTGTTTCCCATTACCAACCTCAGTGACACAAGTGTGGGCAATCAAGGCTAATTAGGACCAGGTGTTTTCAATTAGTAATTTGAGTGACACTGTTTTCAGCAATCAAGGTTAATTAGGACGAGGTGTTTCTAATTAGCAATTTCAGTGACACAGGTGAGGGCAATCGAGACTAATTAGGACCAGGTGTTTCTAATTAGCAATTTCATTGACACAGGTATGGGCAATCAAGTGTAATTTGGACTAGGTCTTTCCAATTAGCAATTTGATTGAAACATGAGTGCTCAATCAAAGCTAATTAAGACCAGGTGTTCCCAATTAGCAATTTCAGTGACATAGGTGTGGGCAAACAAGTCTAATTAGGACCAGATGTTTCCAATTAGTAATTTGAGTGACACAGGTGTTGGCAATGAAGGCTAATTAGGACCAAGTGATTCCAATACTAATTAAAACCTGGTGTCTTAAATAACCAATTTCAGTGACAGAGGTGTGGGCAATTGAGGCTAATTAGGACCAGGTGTTTCTCATTAGCAGTTTCAGTGACACAGGTGTGGGTAATCAAGCCTAATTAGGACTAGGTGTTTGTAATTAGTAGTTTGAGTGACACAGGTGTGGGCAACCAAAGGTAATTAGTGCCAGGTGTTTCCAGTTAGCAATTTCAGTAACACAGGTGAGGGCAATCAAGGCTAATTAGGACCAAGTGTTTCTACTTCCCAGTTTGAGTGACACCTGTGTGGGCAATCAAGGCTATTTAGGACTAAGTGTTTGCAACTAGCAATTTCAATGACACAGTGTGGGCAATCAAGGCTAATTAGGACCAGGTGTTTCTAATTACAAATTTGAGTGAGACTGGTGTGGGGAATCAAGGCTAATTAGGACCAGGTGTTTCTAATTACCAAATCGAGTGACACAGGTGTGGGCAATCAAGGCTAATTAAGACCAAGGTACACAAATAATTTCAGTGATTAGAGTGTTGGCAATCAAGACTAATTAAGACCTGGTGTCTTACATTACCCATGTCAGTGACACAGGTGTGGGTAATCAAGGCTAATTAGGACCAGGTGTTTCCAATTAGCAATTTGAGTAACACAGGTGTGGGGAATTAAGACTAATTATGACCAAGTTTTTCCAATTAGCAATTTCAAGGACACAGGCGAGGACAGTCAAGGCTAATTAGGACCAGGTGTTTCCAATTAGCACTTTCAAAGACACAGGCATGGGGAATCAAGGCTAAATAGGACCAGGTGTTTACAATTAGCAATTTCAGGGACACTGGCATGGGCAATCAAGGGTAATTACGACCGACCAGGTGTTTCCAATTAGCAATTTCATGGACACAGGTGTGGGAAATCAAGGCTAATTAGGACCAGGTGTTTCCAATTAGCAATTTCATGGTCACAGGTGTGGGAGATCAAGAATAATTAGGACCAGGTATTTCCATTTAGCAATTTCAATGACACAGGTGTGGGCAATCAAGGCTAATTAAAACCAGGTGTTTGCAATTAGAAATTTGAGTAACACAGGTGTGGGCAATCAAGGCCAATTAGGACCAGATTTTTCCCATTAGCAATTTCAGTGACACAGGTGTGGGCTGTGAAGGCTAAATAAGAGCAGGTGTTTCTAAATGGCAATTTCAGTGACACAGGTGTGGTCAATCAAGGCTAATTAGGACCAGATTTTTCCCATTAGAAATTTCAGTGACACAGATGTGGGCAATCAACGCTAATTAGGACCAGGTGTTTCCCCTTAGCAATTTCAGTGACACAGGTGTGGGCAATCAAGGCTAATTAGGACCAGGTGTTTCTAATTAGCAATTTCAGTGACAGGTGTGAGAAATCAAGCCTAATTCGGACAAGGTGTTTCCCATTAGCAATTTCAGTGACACAGGTGTGGGCAATCAAGGCAAATTAGGATCAGGTGTTTCTAAGTAGCAGTTTGAGTGACACAGGTGTGGGCAATCAAGGCTATTTGGGACCAGGTTTTTCCAATTAGCAATTTGAGTAACACACGTGTGGGCCATCAAGGCTAATTAGGACCAGGTGTTTCCAATTAGCAATTTCAGGGACACAGGTGAGGGCAATCAAGGCTAATTAGGACCAGGTGTTTCCCATTACCAATTTCAGTGACACAGGTGGGGGCAATCAAGGCTAATTAGGACCAGGGTTCACAAATAATTTCACTGATTACAGCTTTGACAATTAAGTCTAATTAAGACTTGGTGTATTAAATTAGCAATTTCATAGACACAGGTGTGGGCAATCAGGCTAATTAGGACCAGGTGTTTCTAGCTAGATGTTTCACTGACACGGGTGAAGGCAATTAAGGCTAATTAGGACCAGTTGTTTCTAATTAGCAGGTTCAGTGACACAGGCGTGGGCAATCAAGGCTAATTAGGACAACATGTTTCCAAATACCAATTTCAGTGACATAGTTGTGGGCAATCAAGGCTAATTAGGACCAGGTGTTTCCAATTATCAATTTCAGTGTCACAGGCGTGGGAAATCAGGGCTAATTAGGACCAGGTGTTTCCAATTAGCAATTTCAATGACACAGGTGTGGGCAATCAAGGCTAATCAGGACCAGGTGTTTCCCATTACCAACCTCAGTGACACAAGTGTGGGCAATCAAGGCTAATTAGGACCAGGTGTTTTCAATTAGTAATTTGAGTGACACTGGTTTGGGCAATCAGGGCTAATTAGGACCAAATGTTTCCAATTAGCAATTTCAGTGACACAGGTGTGGGCAATCAAGGCTAATTAGGACCAGGTGTTTCTAAGTAGCAGTTTGAGTGACACAGGTGTTGGCCATCAAGGCTATTTAGGACCATGTGTTTCCAATTAGCAATTGGAGTGTCACAGGTGTGGGCCATCAAGGCTAATTAGGACCAGGTGTTAACAATTAGCAATTTCAGGGACACATGTGTGGAGGATCAAGGCTAAGTAGGACCAGGTGTTTCCAATTAGCAATTTCAGTGACACAGGTGTGAGCAATCAAGGCTAATTAGGACCAGGTGTTTCCAATTAGCAATTGCAGTGACACAGGTGTGAGCGATGTGGGCTAATTAGAACCAGGTGTTTCTAATTAGCGATTTCAGTGACACAGGTGTGGGCAACAAAGGCTAATTAGGACCAGGTGTTTCCAATGAGGAATTTCAATTACTCAGGAATGGGCATACAAGGCTAATTAGGAACAGGTGTTTCCCCTTAGCAATTTCAGTGACACAGGTTTGGGCCATCAATGCTAATTAGGACCAGGTGTTTCCCATTAGCCATTTCAGTGACACAGGTGTGGGCAATCAATGCTAATTAGGTCCAGGTGTATGTAATTAGCAGTTTCAGTGACACAGGTGAGGGCAATCAAGGCTAATTAGCACCAGGTTTCTAATTAGCAATTTCAGTGACACAGGTGTGGGCAATCAAAGCTAATTGGGACCAGGTGTTTCTAATTACCAATTTGAGTGAAACCTGTATGGGCAATCAAAGCTAATTAGAACCAGGTGTTCCCAATTAGCAATTTCAGTGACACAGGTGTGGGCAATCAAGGCTAATTAGAACCAGGTGTTTCCCATTACCAATTTCAGTGACACAGGTTGGGGCAATCAAGGCTAATTAGGACCAGGGTTCATAAATGATTTCAGTGATTACAGTTTTGGCAAGTAGGTCTAATTAAGACCTGGTGTATTAAATTAGCAATTTCAGTGACACAGGTGTGGGCAATCAAGGCTAATTAGGACCAGGTGTTTCCAATTAGCAATTTCAGTGACACAGGTGGGGGCAATCAAGGCTAATTAGGACCAGGGTTCACAAATAATTTCACTGATTACAGCTTTGACAATTAAGTCTAATTAAGACTTGGTGTATTAAATTAGCAATTTCATAGACACAGGTGTGGGCAATCAGGCTAATTAGGACCAGGTGTTTCTAGCTAGATGTTTCACTGACACGGGTGAAGGCAATTAAGGCTAATTAGGACCAGTTGTTTCTAATTAGCAGGTTCAGTGACACAGGCGTGGGCAATCAAGGCTAATTAGGACAACATGTTTCCAAATACCAATTTCAGTGACATAGTTGTGGGCAATCAAGGCTAATTAGGACCAGGTGTTTCCAATTATCAATTTCAGTGTCACAGGCGTGGGAAATCAGGGCTAATTAGGACCAGGTGTTTCCAATTAGCAATTTCAATGACACAGGTGTGGGCAATCAAGGCTAATCAGGACCAGGTGTTTCCCATTACCAACCTCAGTGACACAAGTGTGGGCAATC
Source organism: Typhlomys cinereus (assembly GCA_023101885.1). Taxonomy (NCBI): domain Eukaryota; kingdom Metazoa; phylum Chordata; class Mammalia; order Rodentia; family Platacanthomyidae; genus Typhlomys; species Typhlomys cinereus. The sequence continues at coordinate 200,028 of JALPQD010000904.1, forward strand.
AAGGCTAATTAGGACCAGGTGTTTTCAATTAGTAATTTGAGTGACACTGGTTTGGGCAATCAGGGCTAATTAGGACCAAATGTTTCTAATTAGCAATTTCAGTGACACAGGTGTGGGCAATCAAGGCTAATTAGGACCAGGTGTTTCTAAGTAGCAGTTTGAGTGACACAGGTGTTGGCCATCAAGGCTATTTAGGACCATGTGTTTCCAATTAGCAATTGGAGTGTCACAGGTGTGGGCCATCAAGGCTAATTAGGACCAGGTGTTAACAATTAGCAATTTCAGGGACACATGTGTGGAGGATCAAGGCTAAGTAGGACCAGGTGTTTCCAATTAGCAATTTCCGTGACACAGGTGTGAGCAATCAAGGCTAATTAGGACCAGGTGTTTCCAATTAGCAATTGCAGTGACACAGGTGTGAGCGATGTGGGCTAATTAGAACCAGGTGTTTCTAATTAGCGATTTCAGTGACACAGGTGTGGGCAACAAAGGCTAATTAGGACCAGGTGTTTCCAATGAGGAATTTCAATTACTCAGGAATGGGCATACAAGGCTAATTAGGAACAGGTGTTTCCCCTTAGCAATTTCAGTGACACAGGTTTGGGCCATTAATGCTAATTAGGACCAGGTGTTTCCCATTAGCCATTTCAGTGACACAGGTGTGGGCAATCAATGCTAATTAGGTCCAGGTGTATGTAATTAGCAGTTTCAGTGACACAGGTGAGGGCAATCAAGGCTAATTAGAACCAGGTTTCTAATTAGCAATTTCAGTGACACAGGTGTGGGCAATCAAAGCTAATTGGGACCAGGTGTTTCTAATTACCAATTTGAGTGAAACCTGTATGGGCAATCAAAGCTAATTAGAACCAGGTGTTCCCAATTAGCAATTGCAGTGACACAGGTGTGAGCGATGTGGGCTAATTAGAACCAGGTGTTTCTAATTAGCGATTTCAGTGACACAGGTGTGGGCAACAAAGGCTAATTAGGACCAGGTGTTTCCAATGAGGAATTTCAATTACTCAGGAATGGGCATACAAGGCTAATTAGGAACAGGTGTTTCCCCTTAGCAATTTCAGTGACACAGGTTTGGGCCATCAATGCTAATTAGGACCAGGTGTTTCCCATTAGCCATTTCAGTGACACAGGTGTGGGCAATCAATGCTAATTAGGTCCAGGTGTATGTAATTAGCAGTTTCAGTGACACAGGTGAGGGCAATCAAGGCTAATTAGCACCAGGTTTCTAATTAGCAATTTCAGTGACACAGGTGTGGGCAATCAAAGCTAATTAGGACCAGGTGTTTCTAATTACCAATTTGAGTGAAATCTGTATGGGCAATCAAAGCTAATTAGAACCAGGTGTTCCCAATTAGCAATTTCAGTGACACAGGTGTGGGCAATCAAGGCTAATTAGAACCAGGTGTTTCCCATTACCAATTTCAGTGACACAGGTTGGGGAAATCAAGGCTAATTAGGACCAGGGTTCATAAATGATTTCAGTGATTACAGTTTTGGCAAGTAAGTCTAATTAAGACCTGGTGTATTAAATTAGCAATTTCAGTGACACAGGTGTGGGCAATCAAGGCTAATTAGGACCAGGTGTTTCCAATTAGCAATTTCAGTGACACAGGTGTGGGAAATCAGGGCTAATTAGGACCAGGTGTTTCCAATTAGCAATTTCAATGACATGGGTGTGGGCAATCAAGGCTAATTAGGACCAGGTGTTTCCCATTACCAACCTCAGTGACACAAGTGTGGGCAATCAAGGCTAATTAGGACCAGGTGTTTTCAATTAGTAATTTGAGTGACACTGTTTTCAGCAACCAAGGTTAATTAGGACGAGGTGTTTCTAATTAGCAATTTCAGTGACACAGGTGAGGGCAATCGAGACTAATTAGGACCAGGTGTTTCTAATTAGCAATTTCATTGACACAGGTATGGGCAATCAAGTGTAATTTGGACTAGGTCTTTCCAATTAGCAATTTGATTGACACATGAGTGCTCAATCAAAGCTAATTAAGACCAGGTGTTCCCAATTAGCAATTTCAGTGACATAGGTGTGGGCAAACAAGTCTAATTAGGACCAGATGTTTCCAATTAGTAATTTGAGTGACACAGGTGTTGGCAATGAAGGCTAATTAGGACCAAGTGATTCCAATACTAATTAAAACCTGGTGTCTTAAATAACCAATTTCAGTGACAGAGGTGTGGGCAATTGAGGCTAATTAGGACCAGGTGTTTCTCATTAGCAGTTTCAGTGACACAGGTGTGGGTAATCAAGCCTAATTAGGACTAGGTGTTTGTAATTAGTAGTTTGAGTGACACAGGTCTGGGCAACCAAAGGTAATTAGTGCCAGGTGTTTCCAGTTAGCAATTTCAGTAACACAGGTGAGGGCAATCAAGGCTAATTAGGACCAAGTGTTTCTACTTCCCAGTTTGAGTGACACCTGTGTGGGCAATCAAGGCTATTTAGGACTAAGTGTTTGCAACTAGCAATTTCAATGACACAGTGTGGGCAATCAAGGCTAATTAGGACCAGGTACTTCCAATTAGAAAATTTAGTGACACAAGTGTGGTCAATCAAGGCTAATTAGCAACAGGTGTTTCCAATTAGCAGTTTCAGTGGCAGAGGTGTGGGCAATCAAGGCTAATTAGGACCAGGTATTTCCCATTAGAAATTTCAGTAACACAGGTTTGGGCAATCAAGGCTAATTAGGAGCTAATTAGGACCAGGGATCATAAAGAATTTCACTGATAACAGTGTTGGCAAACAAGTCTAATTAAGACCTGGTGTCTTAAATTACCCATTTCAGTGACACAGGTGTGGGTAATCAAGGCTAATTAAGACCAGGTGTTTCCCATTAGCAATTTCAGTGACTCAGGTGTGTGCAATCAAGGTTAATTAGGACCAGGTGTTTCTAATTAGCAATTTCAGTGACAGGTGTGAGAAATCAAGCCTAATTCGGACAAGGTGTTTCCCATTAGCAATTTCAGTGACACAGGTGTGGGCAATCAAGGCAAATTAGGATCAGGTGTTTCTAAGTAGCAGTTTGAGTGACACAGGTGTGGGCAATCAAGGCTATTTGGGACCAGGTTTTTCCAATTAGCAATTTGAGTAACACACGTGTGGGCCATCAAGGCTAATTAGGACCAGGTGTTTCCAATTAGCAATTTCAGGGACACAGGTGAGGGCAATCAAGGCTAATTAGGACCAGGTGTTTCCCATTACCAATTTCAGTGACACAGGTGGGGGCAATCAAGGCTAATTAGGACCAGGGTTCACAAATAATTTCACTGATTACAGCTTTGACAATTAAGTCTAATTAAGACTTGGTGTATTAAATTAGCAATTTCATAGACACAGGTGTGGGCAATCAGGCTAATTAGGACCAGGTGTTTCTAGCTAGATGTTTCACTGACAGGGGTGAAGGCAATTAAGGCTAATTAGGACCAGTTGTTTCTAATTAGCAGGTTCAGTGACACAGGCGTGGGCAATCAAGGCTAATTAGGACAACGTGTTTCCAAATACCAATTTCAGTGACATAGTTGTGGGCAATCAAGGCTAATTAGGACCAGGTGTTTCCAATTATCAATTTCAGTGACACAGGCGTGGGAAATCAGGGCTAATTAGGACCAGGTGTTTCCAATTAGCAATTTCAATGACACAGGTGTGGGCAATCAAGGCTAATCAGGACCAGGTGTTTCCCATTACCAACCTCAGTGACACAAGTGTGGGCAATCAAGGCTAATTAGGACCAGGTGTTTTCAATTAGTAATTTGAGTGACACTGGTTTGGGCAATCAGGGCTAATTAGGACCAAATGTTTCCAATTAGCAATTTCAGTGACACAGGTGTGGGCAATCAAGGCTAATTAGGACCAGGTGTTTCTAAGTAGCAGTTTGAGTGACACAGGTGTTGGCCATCAAGGCTATTTAGGACCATGTGTTTCCAATTAGCAATTGGAGTGTCACAGGTGTGGGCCATCAAGGCTAATTAGGACCAGGTGTTAACAATTAGCAATTTCAGGGACACATGTGTGGAGGATCAAGGCTAAGTAGGACCAGGTGTTTCCAATTAGCAATTTCAGTGACACAGGTGTGAGCAATCAAGGCTAATTAGGACCAGGTGTTTCCAATTAGCAATTGCAGTGACACAGGTGTGAGCGATGTGGGCTAATTAGAACCAGGTGTTTCTAATTAGCGATTTCAGTGACACAGGTGTGGGCAACAAAGGCTAATTAGGACCAGGTGTTTCCAATGAGGAATTTCAATTACTCAGGAATGGGCATACAAGGCTAATTAGGAACAGGTGTTTCCCCTTAGCAATTTCAGTGACACAGGTTTGGGCCATCAATGCTAATTAGGACCAGGTGTTTCCCATTAGCCATTTCAGTGACACAGGTGTGGGCAATCAATGCTAATTAGGTCCAGGTGTATGTAATTAGCAGTTTCAGTGACACAGGTGAGGGCAATCAAGGCTAATTAGCACCAGGTTTCTAATTAGCAATTTCAGTGACACAGGTGTGGGCAATCAAAGCTAATTAGGACCAGGTGTTTCTAATTACCAATTTGAGTGAAATCTGTATGGGCAATCAAAGCTAATTAGAACCAGGTGTTCCCAATTAGCAATTTCAGTGACACAGGTGTGGGCAATCAAGGCTAATTAGAACCAGGTGTTTCCCATTACCAATTTCAGTGACACAGGTTGGGGCAATCAAGGCTAATTAGGACCAGGGTTCATAAATGATTTCAGTGATTACAGTTTTGGCAATTAAGTCTAATTAAGACCTGGTGTATTAAATTAGCAATTTCAGTGACACAGGTGTGGGCAATCAAGGCTAATTAGGACCAGGTGTTTCCAATTAGCAATTTCAGTGACACAGGTGTGGGAAATCAGGGCTAATTAGGACCAGGTGTTTCCAATTAGCAATTTCAATGACATGGGTGTGGGCAATCAAGGCTAATTAGGACCAGGTGTTTCCCATTACCAACCTCATGACACAAGTGTGGGCAATCAAGGCTAATTAGGACCAGGTGTTTTCAATTAGTAATTTGAGTGACACTGTTTTCAGCAACCAAGGTTAATTAGGACGAGGTGTTTCTAATTAGCAATTTCAGTGACACAGGTGAGGGCAATCGAGACTAATTAGGACCAGGTGTTTCTAATTAGCAATTTCATTGACACAGGTATGGGCAATCAAGTGTAATTTGGACAAGTCTTTCCAATTAGCAATTTGATTGACACATGAGTGCTCAATCAAAGCTAATTAAGACCAGGTGTTCCCAATTAGCAATTTCAGTGACATAGGTGTGGGCAAACAAGTCTAATTAGGACCAGATGTTTCCAATTAGTAATTTGAGTGACACAGGTGTTGGCAATGAAGGCTAATTAGGACCAAGTGATTCCAATACTAATTAAAACCTGGTGTCTTAAATAACCAATTTCAGTGACAGAGGTGTGGGCAATTGAGGCTAATTAGGACCAGGTGTTTCTCATTAGCAGTTTCAGTGACACAGGTGTGGGTAATCAAGCCTAATTAGGACTAGGTGTTTGTAATTAGTAGTTTGAGTGACACAGGTGTGGGCAACCAAAGGTAATTAGTGCCAGGTGTTTCCAGTTAGCAATTTCAGTAACACAGGTGAGGGCAATCAAGGCTAATTAGGACCAAGTGTTTCTACTTCCCAGTTTGAGTGACACCTGTGTGGGCAATCAAGGCTATTTAGGACTAAGTGTTTGCAACTAGCAATTTCAATGACACAGTGTGGGCAATCAAGGCTAATTAGGACCAGGTACTTCCAATTAGAAAATTTAGTGACACAAGTGTGGTCAATCAAGGCTAATTAGCAACAGGTGTTTCCAATTAGCAGTTTCAGTGGCAGAGGTGTGGGCAATCAAGGCTAATTAGGACCAGGTATTTCCCATTAGAAATTTCAGTAACACAGGTTTGGGCAATCAAGGCTAATTAGGAGCTAATTAGGACCAGGGATCATAAAGAATTTCACTGATAACAGTGTTGGCAAACAAGTCTAATTAAGACCTGGTGTCTTAAATTACCCATTTCAGTGACACAGGTGTGGGTAATCAAGGCTAATTAAGACCAGGTGGTTCCCCTTAGCAATTTCAGTGACACAGGTGTGGGCAATCAAGGCTAATTAGGACCAGGTGTTTCTAATTAGCAATTTCAGTGACAGGTGTGAGAAATCAAGCCTAATTCGGACAAGGTGTTTCCCATTAGCAATTTCAGTGACACAGGTGTGGGCAATCAAGGCAAATTAGGATCAGGTGTTTCTAAGTAGCAGTTTGAGTGACACAGGTGTGGGCAATCAAGGCTATTTGGGACCAGGTTTTTCCAATTAGCAATTTGAGTAATACACGTGTGGGCCATCAAGGCTAATTAGGACCAGGTGTTTCCAATTAGCAATTTCAGGGACACAGGTGAGGGCAATCAAGGCTAATTAGGACCAGGTGTTTCCCATTACCAATTTCAGTGACACAGGTGGGGGCAATCAAGGCTAATTAGGACCAGGGTTCACAAATAATTTCACTGATTACAGCTTTGACAATTAAGTCTAATTAAGACTTGGTGTATTAAATTAGCAATTTCATAGACACAGGTGTGGGCAATCAGGCTAATTAGGACCAGGTGTTTCTAGCTAGATGTTTCACTGACAGGGGTGAAGGCAATTAAGGCTAATTAGGACCAGTTGTTTCTAATTAGCAGGTTCAGTGACACAGGCGTGGGCAATCAAGGCTAATTAAAACAACGTGTTTCCAAATACCAATTTCAGTGACATAGTTGTGGGCAATCAAGTCTAATTAGGACCAGGTGTTTCCAATTATCAATTTCAGTGACACAGGCGTGGGAAATCAGGGCTAATTAGGACCAGGTGTTTCCAATTAGCAATTTCAATGACACAGGTGTGGGCAAACAAGGCTAATCAGGACCAGGTGTTTCCCATTACCAACCTCAGTGACACAAGTGTGGGCAATCAAGGCTAATTAGGACCAGGTGTTTTCAATTAGTAATTTGAGTGACACTGGTTTGGGCAATCAGGGCTAATTAGGACCAAATGTTTCTAATTAGCAATTTCAGTGACACAGGTGTGGGCAATCAAGGCTAATTAGGACCAGGTGTTTCTAAGTAGCAGTTTGAGTGACACAGGTGTTGGCCATCAAGGCTATTTAGGACCATGTGTTTCCAATTAGCAATTGGAGTGTCACAGGTGTGGGCCATCAAGGCTAATTAGGACCAGGTGTTAACAATTAGCAATTTCAGGGACACATGTGTGGAGGATCAAGGCTAAGTAGGACCAGGTGTTTCCAATTAGCAATTTCCGTGACACAGGTGTGAGCAATCAAGGCTAATTAGGACCAGGTGTTTCCAATTAGCAATTGCAGTGACACAGGTGTGAGCGATGTGGGCTAATTAGAACCAGGTGTTTCTAATTAGCGATTTCAGTGACACAGGTGTGGGCAACAAAGGCTAATTAGGACCAGGTGTTTCCAATGAGGAATTTCAATTACTCAGGAATGGGCATACAAGGCTAATTAGGAACAGGTGTTTCCCCTTAGCAATTTCAGTGACACAGGTTTGGGCCATCAATGCTAATTAGGACCAGGTGTTTCCCATTAGCCATTTCAGTGACACAGGTGTGGGCAATCAATGCTAATTAGGTCCAGGTGTATGTAATTAGCAGTTTCAGTGACACAGGTGAGGGCAATCAAGGCTAATTAGCACCAGGTTTCTAATTAGCAATTTCAGTGACACAGGTGTGGGCAATCAAAGCTAATTAGGACCAGGTGTTTCTAATTACCAATTTGAGTGAAACCGGTATGGGCAATCAAAGCTAATTAGAACCAGGTGTTTGTAATTAGCAATTTCAGTGACACAGGTGTGGGCAATCAAGGCTAATTAGGACCAGCTGTTTCCCATTACCAATTTCAGTGACACAGGTTGGGGCAATCAAGGCTAATTAGGACCAGGGTTCATAAATGATTTCAGTGATTACAGTTTTGGCAAGTAGGTCTAATTAAGACCTGGTGTATTAAATTAGCAATTTCAGTGACACAGGTGTGGGCAATCAAGGCTAATTAGGACCAGGTGTTTCCAATTAGCAATTTCAGTGACACAGGTGTGGGCAATCAGGGCTAATTAGGACCAGGTGTTTCCAATTAGCAATTTCAGTGACATGGGTGTGGGCAATCAAGGCTAATTAGGACCAGGTGTTTCCCATTACCAACCTCAGTGACACAAGTGTGGGCAATCAAGGCTAATTAGGACCAGGTGTTTTCAATTAGTAATTTGAGTGACACTGTTTTCAGCAATCAAGGTTAATTAGGACCAGGTGTTTCTAATTAGCAATTTCAGTGACACAGGTGAGGGCAATCGAGACTAATTAGGACCAGGTGTTTCTAATTAGCAATTTCATTGACACAGGTATGGGCAATCAAGTGTAATTTGGACTAGGTCTTTCCAATTAGCAATTTGATTGACACATGAGTGCTCAATCAAAGCTAATTAAGACCAGGTGTTCCCAATTAGCAATTTCAGTGACATAGGTGTGGGCAAACAATTCTAATTAGGACCAGATGTTTCCAATTAGTAATTTGAGTGACACAGGTGTTGGCAATGAAGGCTAATTAGGACCAAGTGATTCCAATACTAATTAAAACCTGGTGTCTTAAATAACCAATTTCAGTGACAGAGGTGTGGGCAATTGAGGCTAATTAGTTCCAGGTGTTTCTCATTAGCAGTTTCAGTGACACAGGTGTGGGTAATCAAGCCAATTAGGACTAGGTGTTTGTAATTAGTAGTTTGAGTGACACAGGTGTGGGCAACCAAAGGTAATTAGTGCCAGGTGTTTCCAGTTAGCAATTTCAGTAACACAGGTGAGGGCAATCAAGGCTAATTAGGACCAAGTGTTTCTACTTCCCTAGTTTGAGTGACACAGGTGTGGGCAATCAAGGCTATTTAGGACTAAGTGTTTGCAACTAGCAGTTTGAGTGACACAGGTGTGGGCAATCAAGGCTAATTAGGACCAAGTGTTTCTAAGTAGCAATTTCAATGACACAGGTGTGGGCAATCAAGGCTAATTAGTTTCAGGTACTTCCAATTAGAAAATTTAGTGACACAAGTGTGGGCAATCAAGGCTAATTAGCAACAGGTGTTTCCAATTAGCAGTTTCAGTGGCAGAGGTGTGGGCAATCAAGGCTAATTAGGACTAGGTATTTCCCATTAGAAATTTCAGTAACACAGGTTTGGGCAATCAAGGCTAATTAGGACCAGGGATCATAAAGAATTTCAGTGATAACAGTGTTGGCAAACAAGTCTAATTAAGACCTGGTGTCTTAAAATACCCATTTCAGTGACACAGGTGTGGGTAATCAAGGCTAATTAAGACCAGGTGTTTCCCATTAGCAATTTCAGTGACTCAGGTGTGGGCAATCAAGGTTAATTAGGACCTGGTGTTTCTAATTAGCAGTTTTAGTGACACAGGTGTGGGTAATCAAGGCTATTTAGGACCAGGTGTTTCCAATTTGCAGATTGAGTGACACAGGTGTGGGCAATCAAGGATAATTTTGACCAGGTGTTTCTAAGTAGAAAATTCTGTGACACAGGTGTGGGCAATGAAGGCTAATTAGGACCACCTGTCTCCCATTAGCAATTTCAGAGACACAGGTTTGGGCAATCAAGGCTAATTAGGACCAGGTGTTTCTAATTACAAATTTGAGTGAGACTGGTGTGGGGAATCAAGGCTAATTAGCACCAGGTGTTTCTAATTACCAAATTGAGTGACACAGGTGTGGGCAATCAAGGCTAATTAAGACCAAGGTACACAAATAATTTCAGTTGATTAGAGTGTTGCCAATCAAGACTAATTAAGACCTGGTGTCTTAAATTACCCATTTCAGTGACACAGGTGTGGGTAATCAAGGCTAATTAGGACCAGGTGTTTCCAATTAGCAATTTGAGTAACACAGGTGTGGGGAATTAAGACTAATTATGAGCAAGTTTTTTCAATTAGCAATTTCAAGGACACAGGCGAGGGCAATCAAGGCTAATTAGGACCAGGTGTTTCCCATTACCAACCTCAGTGACACAAGTGTGGGCAATCAAGGCTAATTAGGACCAGGTGTTCCCAATTAGCACTTTCAAAGACACAGGCATGGGGAATCAAGGCTAAATAGGACCAGGTGTTTACAATTAGCAATTTCAGGGACACTGGTGTGGGCAATCAAGGCTAATTACGACCTACCAGGTGTTTCCAATTAGCAATTTCATGGACACAGGTGTGGGCAATCAAGGCTAATTAGGACCAGGTGTTTCTAATTAGCAATTTCATGGTCACAGGTGTGGGAGATCAAGAATAATTAGGACCAGGTATTTCCATTTAGCAATTTCAATGACACAGGTGTGGGCAATCAAGGCTAATTAAAACCAGGTGTTTGCAATTAGAAATTTGAGTAACACAGGTGTGGGCAATCAAGGCCAATTAGGACCAGATTTTTCCCATTAGCAATTTCAGTGACACAGGTGTGGGCTGTGAAGGCTAAATAAGAGCAGGTGTTTCTAAATGGCAATTTCAGTGACACAGGTGTGGTCAATCAAGGCTAATTAGGACCAGGTGTTTCCCCTTAGCAATTTCAGTGACACAGGTGTGGGCAATCAACGCTAATTAGGACCAGGTGTTTCCCCTTAGCAATTTCAGTGACACAGGTGTGGGCAATCAAGGCTAATAAGGACCAGGTGTTTCTAATTAGCGATTTCAGTGACAGGTGTGAGAAATCAAGCCTAATTCGGACAAGGTGTTTCCCATTAGCAATTTCAGTGACACAGGTGTGGGCAATCAAGGCTATTTGGGACCAGGTGTTTCCAATTAGCAATTTGAGTAACACACGTGTGGGCCATCAAGGCTAATTAGGACAAGGTGTTTCCAATTAGCAATTTCAGGGACACAGGTGAGGGCAATCAAGGCTAATTAGGACCAGGTGTTTCCCATTACCAATTTCAGTGACACAGGTGGGGGCAATCAAGGCTAATTAGGACCAGGGTTCACAAATAATTTCACTGATTACAGCTTTCACAATTAAGTCTAATTAAGACTTGGTGTATTAAATTAGCAATTTCATAGACACAGGTGTGGGCAATCAGGCTAATTAGGACCAGGTGTTTCTAACTAGATGTTTCACTGACATGGGTGAAGGCAATTAAGGCTAATTAGGACCAGTTGTTTCTAATTAGCAGGTTCAGTGACACAGGCGTGGGCAATCAAGGCTAATTAGGACAACGTGTTTCCAAATACCAATTTCAGTGACATAGTTGTGGGCAATCAAGGCTAATTAGGACCAGGTGTTTCCAGTTATCAATTTCAGTGACACAGGCGTGGGAAATCAGGGCTAATTAGGACCAGGTGTTTCCAATTAGCAATTTCAATGACACAGGTGTGGGCAATCAAGGCTAATCAGGACCAGGTGTTTCCCATTACCAACCTCAGTGACACAAGAGTGGGCAATCAAGGCTAATTAGGACCAGGTGTTTTCAATTAGTAATTTGAGTGACACTGGTTTGGGCAATCAGGGCTAATTAGGACCAAGTGTTTCTACTTCCCAGTTTGAGTGACACAGGTGTGGGCAATCAAGGCTAATTAGGACCAGGTGTTTCTAAGTAGCAGTTTGAGTGACACAGGTGTTGGCCATCAAGGCTAATTCGGACCAGGTGTTAACAATTAGCAATTTCAGGGACACATGTGTAGAGAATCAAGGCTAAGTAGGACCAGGTGTTTCCAATTAGCAATTTCAGTGACACAGGTGTGAGCAATCAAGGCTAATTAGGACCAGGTGTTTCCAATTAGCAATTGCAGTGACACAGGTGTGAGCGATGTGGGCTAATTAGAACCAGGTGTTTCTAATTAGCGATTTCAGTGACACAGGTGTGGGCAACAAAGGCTAATTAGGACCAGGTGTTTCCAATGAGGAATTTCAATTACCTCAGGAATGGGCATACAAGGCTAATTAGGACCAGGTGTTTCCCCTTAGCAATTTCAGTGACACAGGTGTGGGCAATCAAGGCTAATTAGGACCAGGTGTTTCTAATTAGCAATTTCAGTGACAGGTGTGAGAAATCAAGGCTAATTAGGACCAGGTGTTTCCCCTTAGCAATTTCAGTGACACAGGTTTGGGCCATCAATGCTAATTAGGACCAGGTGTTTCCCATTAGCCATTTCAGTGACACAGGTGTGGGCAATCAATGCTAATTAGTTCCAGGTGTTTGTAATTAGCAGTTTCAGTGACACAGGTGAGGGCAATCAAGGCTAATTAGCACCAGGTTTCTAATTAGCAATTTCAGTGACACAGGTGTGGGCAATCAAAGCTAATTAGGACCAGGTGTTTCTAATTACCAATTTCAGTGAAACCAGTATGGGCAATCAAAGCTAATTAGAACCAGGTGTTTGTAATTAGCAATTTCAGTGACACAGGTGTGGGCAATCAAGGCTAATTACGACTGACCAGGGGTTTCCAATTAGCAATTTCATTGACACAGGTGTGGGCAATCAAGGCTAATTAGGACCAGGTGTTTCCAATTAGCAATTTCATTGTCACAGGTGTGGGCGATCAAGAATAATTAGGACCAGGTATTTCCATTTAGCAATTTCAATGACACAGGTGTGGGCAAACAAGGCTAATTAAAACCAGGTGTTTGCAATTAGAAATTTGAGTGACACAGGTGTGGGCAATCAAGGCCAATTAGGACCAGATTTTTCCCATTAGCAATTTCAGTGACATAGGTGTTGGCTGTGAAGGCTAAATAAGAGCAGGTGTTTCTAAATGGCAATTTCAGTGACACAGGTGTGGGCAATCAAGGCTAATTAGGACCAGATTTTTCCCATTAGCAATTTCAGTGACACAGATGTGGGCAATCAACGCTAATTAGGACCAGGTGTTTCCCCTTACCAATTTCAGTGACACAGGTATGGGCAATCAAGGCTAATTAGGACCAGGTGTTTCCCCTTAGCAATTTCAGTGACACAGGTGTGGGCAATCAAGGCTAATTAGGACCAGGTGTTTCTAATTAGCAATTTCAGTGACAGGTGTGAGAAATCAAGCCTAATTCGGACAAGGTGTTTCCCATCACAATTTCAGTGACACAGGTGTGGGCAATCAAGGCAAATTAGGATCAGGTGTTTCTAAGTAGCAGTTTGAGTGACACAGGTGTGGGCAATCAAGGCTAATTAGGACCAGGTGTTTTCAATTAGTAATTTGAGTGACACTGGTTTGGGCATTCAGGGCTAATTAGGACCAAATGTTTCTAATTATCAATTTCAGTGACAGAGGTGAGGGCAATCAAGGCTAATTAGGACCAGGTGTTTCTAAGTAGCAGTTTGAGTGACACAGGTGTTGGCCATCAAGGCTATTTAGGACCATGTGTTTCCAATTAGCAATTGGAGTGTCACAGGTGTGGGCCATCAAGGCTAATTAGGACCAGGTGTTAACAATTAGCAATTTCAGGAACACATGTGTGGAGGATCAAGGCTAAGTAGGACCAGGTGTTTCCAATTAGTAATTTCAGTGACACACGTGTGAGCAATCAAGGCTAATTAGGACCAGGTGTTTCCAATTAGCAATTGCAGTGACACAGGTGTGAGCGATGTGGGCTAATTAGAACCAGGTGTTTCTAATTAGCGATTTCAGTGACACAGGTGTGGGCAACAAAGGCTAATTAGGACCAGGTGTTTCCAATGAGGAATTTCAATTACCTCAGGAATGGGCATACAAGGCTAATTAGGACCAGGTGTTTCCCCTTAGAAATTTCATGGACACAGGTTTGGGCCATCAATGCTAATTAGGACCAGGTGTTTCCCATTAGCCATTTCAGTGACACAGGTGTGGGCAATCAATGCTAATTAGGTCCAGGTGTTTGTAATTAGCAGTTTCAGTGACACAGGTGAGGGCAATCATGGCTAATTAGCATCAGGTTTCTAATTAGCAATTTCAGTGACACAGGTTTGGGCAATCAAAGCTAATTAGGACCAGGTGTTTCTAATTACCAATTTGAGTGAAACCTGTATGGGCAATCAAAGCTAATTAGAACCAGGTGTTTGTAATTAGCAATTTCAGTGACACAGGTGTGGGCAATCAAGGCTAATTAGAACCAGGTGTTTCCCATTACCAATTTCAGTGACACAGGTTGGGGCAATCAAGGCTAATTAGGACCAGGGTTCATAAATGATTTCAGTGATTACAGTTTTGGCAAGTAAGTCTAATTAAGACCTGGTGTATTAAATTAGCAATTTCAGTGACACAGGTGTGGGCAATCAAGGCTATTTAGGACCAGGTGTTTCCAATTAGCAATTTCAGTGACACAGGTGTGGAAAATCAGGGCTAATTAGGACCAGGTGTTTCCAATTAGCAATTTCAATGACATGGGTGTGGGCAATCAAGGCTAATTAGGACCAGGTGTTTCCCATTACCAACCTCAGTGACACAAGTGTGGGCAATCATGGCTAATTAGGACCAGGTGTTTTCAATTAGTAGTTTGAGTGACACTGTTTTCAGCAATCAAGGTTAATTAGGACCAGGTGTTTCTAAATAGCAATTTCAGTGACACAGGTGAGGGCAATCGAGACTAATTAGGACCAGGTGTTTCTAATTAGCAATTTCATTGACACAGGTATGGGCAATCAAGTGTAATTTGGACTAGGTCTTTCCAATTAGCAATTTGATTGACACATGAGTGCTCAATCAAAGCTAATTAAGATCAGGTGTTCCCAATTAGCAATTTCAGTGATATAGGTGTGGGCAAACAAGGCTAATTTGGACCAGATGTTTCCAATTAGTAATTTGAGTGACACAGGTGTTGGCAATGAAGGCTAATTAGGACCAAGTGATTCCAATACTAATTAAAACCTGGTGTCTTAAATAACCAATTTCAGTGACAGAGGTGTGGGCAATTGAGGCTAATTAGGACCTGGTGTTTCTCATTAGCAGTTTCAGTGACACAGGTGTGGGTAATCAAGCCTAATTAGGACTAGGTGTTTGTAATTAGTAGTTTGAGTGACACAGGTGTGGGCAACCAAAGGTAATTAGTGCCAGGTGTTTCCAGTTAGCAATTTCAGTAACACAGGTGAGGGCAATCAAGGCTAATTAGGACCAAGTGTTTCTACTTCCCAGTTTGAGTGACACAGGTGTGGGCAATCAAGGCTATTTAGGACTAAGTGTTTGCAACTAGCAGTTTGAGTGACACAGGTGTGGGCAATCAAGGCTAATTAGGACCACGTGTTTCTAAGTAGCAATTTCAATGACACAGGTGTGGGCAATCAAGGCTAATTAGGACCAGGTACTTCCAATTAGAAAATTTAGTGACACAAGTGTGGTCAATCAAGGCTAATTAGCAACAGGTGTTTCCAATTAGCAGTTTCAGTGGCAGAGGTGTGGGCAATCAAGGCTAATTAGGACCAGGTATTTCCCATTAGAAATTTCAGTAACACAGGTTTGGGCAATCAAGGCTAATTAGGACCAGGGATCATAAAGGATTTCAGTGATAACAGTGTTGGCAAACAAGTCTAATTAAGACCTGGTGTCTTAAATTACCCATTTCAGTGACACAGGTGTGGATAATCAAGGCTAATTAAGACCAGGTGTTTCCCATTAGCAATTTCAGTGACTCAGGTGTGGGCAATCAAGGTTAATTAGGACCTGGTGTTTCTAATTAGCAGTTTTAGTGACACAGGTGTGGGTAATCAAGGCTATTTAGGACCAGGTGTTTCCAATTTGCAGTTTGAGTGACACAGGTGTGGGCAATCAAGGATAATTTTGACCAGGTGTTTCTAAGTAGAAAATTCAGTGACACAGGTGTGGGCAATGAAGGCTAATTAGGACCATCTGTCTCCCATTAGCAATTTCAGAGACACAAGTTTGGGCAATCAAGGCTAATTAGGACCAGGTGTTTCTAATTAGCAATTTCAGTGACAGGTGTGAGAAATCAAGGCTAATTAGGACCATGTGTTTCCCCTTAGCAATTTCAGTGACACAGGTTTGGGCCATCAATGCTAATTAGGACCAGGTGTTTCCCATTAGCCATTTCAGTGACACAGGTGTGGGCAATCAATGCTAATTAGGTCCAGGTGTTTGTAATTAGCAGTTTCAGTGACACAGGTGAGGGCAATCAAGGCTAATTAGCACCAGGTTTCTAATTAGCAATTTCAGTGACACAGGTGTGGGCAATCAAAGCTAATTAGGACCAGGTGTTTCTAATTACCAATTTCAGTGAAACCAGTATGGGCAATCAAAGCTAATTAGAACCAGGTGTTTGTAATTAGCAATTTCAGTGACACAGGTGTGGGCAATCAAGGCTAATTACGACCGACCAGGTGTTTCCAATTAGCAATTTCATTGACACAGGTGTGGGCAATCAAGGCTAATTAGGACCAGATGTTTCCAATTAGCAATTTCATTGTCACAGGTGTGGGCGATCAAGAATAATTAGGACCAGGTGTTTCCCATTACCAATTTTAGTGACACAGGTGGGGGCAATCAAGGCTAATTAAGACCAAGGTACACAAATAATTTCAGTGATTAGAGTGTTGGCAATCAAGACTAATTAAGACCTGGTGTCTTAAATTACCCATTTCAGTGACACAGGTGTGGGTAATCAAGGCTAATTAGGACCAGGTGTTTCCAATTAGCAATTTGAGTAACACAGGTGTGGGGAATTAAGACTAATTATGACCAAGTTTTTCCAATTAGCAATTTCAAGGACACAGGCGAGGGCAATCAAGGCTAATTAGGACCAGGTGTTTCCCATTACCAACCTCAGTGACACAAGTGTGGGCAATCAAGGCTAATTGGGACCAGGTGTTACCAATTAGCACTTTCAAAGACACAGGCATGGGCAATCAAGGCTAATTAGGACCAGGTGTTTTCAATTAGTAGTTTGAGTGACACTGTTTTCAGCAATCAAGGTTAATTAGGACGAGGTGTTTCTAATTAGCAATTTCAGTGACACAGGTGAGGGCAATGGAGACTAATTAGGACCAGGTGTTTCTAATTAGCAATTTCATTGACACAGGTATGGGCAATCAAGTGTAATTTGGACTAGGTCTTTCCAATTAGCAATTTGATTGACACATGAGTGCTCAATCAAAGCTAATTTAGACCAGGTGTTCCCAATTAGCAATTTCAGTGACATAGGTGTGGGCAAACAAGGCTAATTAGGACCATATGTTTCCAATTAGTAATTTGAGTGACACAGGTGTTGGCAATGAAGGCTAATTAGGACCAAGTCATTCCAATACTAATTAAAACCTGGTGTCTTAAATAACCAATTTCAGTGACAGAGGTGTGGGCAATTGAGGCTAATTAGGACCTGGTGTTTCTCATTAGTAGTTTCAGTGACACAGGTGTGGGTAATCAAGCCAAATTAGGACTAGGTGTTTGTAATTAGTAGTTTGAGTGACACAGGTGTGGGCAACCAAAGGTAATTAGTGCCAGGTGTTTCCAGTTAGCAATTTCAGTAACACAGGTGAGGGCAATCAAGGCTAATTAGAACCAAGTGTTTCTATTTCCCAGTTTGAGTGACACAGGTGTGGGCAATCAAGGCTAATTAGGACCAAGTGTTTCTAAGTAGCAATTTCAATGACACAGGTGTGGGCAATCAAGGCTAATTAGGACCAGGTACTTCCAATTAGAAAATTTAGTGACACAAGTGTGGTCAATCAAGGCTAATTAGCAACAGGTGTTTCCAATTAGCAGTTTCAGTGGCAGAGGTGTGGGCAATCAAGGCTAATTAGGACCAGGTGTTTCCCCTTAGCAATTTCAGTGACACAGGTGTGGGCAATCAAGGCTAATTAGGACCAGGTGTTTCTAATTAGCAATTTCAGTGACAGGTGTGAGAAATCAAGCCTAATTCGGACACGGTGTTTCCCATCACAATTTCAGTGACACAGGTGTGGGCAATCAAGGCAAATTAGGATCAGGTGTATGTAATTAGCAGTTTCAGTGACACAGGTGAGGGCAATCATGGCTAATTAGCATCAGGTTTCTAATTAGCAATTTCAGTGACACAGGTGTGGGCAATCAAAGCTAATTAGGACCAGGTGTTTCTAATTACCAATTTGAGTGAAACCTGTATGGGCAATCAAAGCTAATTAGAACCAGGTGTTTGTAATTAGCAATTTCAGTGACACAGGTGTGGGCAATCAAGGCTAATTAGATCCAGGTGTTTCCCATTACCAATTTCAGTGACACAGGTTGGGGCAATCAAGGCTAATTAGGACCAGGGTTCATAAATGATTTCAGTGATTACAGTTTTGGCAAGTAAGTCTAATTAAGACCTGGTGTATTAAATTATCAATTTCAGTGACACAGGTGTGGGCAATCAAGGCTAATTAGGACCAGGTGTTTCCAATTAGCAATTTCAGTGACACAGGTGTGGGAAATCAGGGCTAATTAGGACCAGCTGTTTCCAATTAGCAATTTCAATGACATGGGTGTGGGCAATCAAGGCTAATTAGGACCAGGTGTTTCCCATTACCAACCTCAGTGACACAAGTGTGGGCAATCAAGGCTAATTAGGACCAGGTGTTTTCAATTAGTAATTTGAGTGACACTGTTTTCAGCAATCAAGGTTAATTAGGACCAGGTGTTTCTAAATAGCAATTTCAGTGACACAGGTGAGGGCAATCGAGACTAATTAGGACCAGGTGTTTTCTAATTAGCAATTTCATTGACACAGGTATGGGCAATCAAGTGTAATTTGGACTAGGTCTTTCCAATTAGCAATTTGATTGACACATGAGTGCTCAATCAAAGCTAATTAAGACCAGGTGTTCCCAATTAGCAATTTCAGTGACATAGGTGTGGGCAAACAAGGCTAATTTGGACCAGATGTTTCCAATTAGTAATTTGAGTGACACAGGTGTTGGCAATGAAGGCTAATTAGGACCAAGTGATTCCAATACTAATTAAAACCTGGTGTCTTAAATAACCAATTTCAGTGACAGAGGTGTGGGCAATTGAGGCTAATTAGGACCTGGTGTTTCTCATTAGCAGTTTCAGTGACACAGGTGTGGGTAATCAAGCCTAATTAGGACTAGGTGTTTGTAATTAGTAGTTTGAGTGACACAGGTGTGGGCAACCAAAGGTAATTAGTGCCAGGTGTTTCCAGTTAGCAATTTCAGTAACACAGGTGAGGGCAATCAAGGCTAATTAGGACCAAGTGTTTCTACTTCCCAGTTTGAGTGACACCTGTGTGGGCAATCAAGGCTATTTAGGACTAAGTGTTTGCAACTAGCAGTTTGAGTGACACAGGTGTGGGCAATCAAGGCTAATTAGGACCACGTGTTTCTAAGTAGCAATTTCAATGACACAGGTGTGGGCAATCAAGGCTAATTAGGACCAGGTACTTCCAATTAGAAAATTTAGTGACACAAGTGTGGTCAATCAAGGCTAATTAGCAACAGGTGTTTCCAATTAGCAGTTTCAGTGGCAGAGGTGTGGGCAATCAAGGCTAATTAGGACCAGGTATTTCCCATTAGAAATTTCAGTAACACAGGTTTGGGCAATCAAGGCTAATTAGGACCAGGTATTTCCCATTAGAAATTTCAGTAACACAGGTTTGGGCAATCAAGGCTAATTAGGACCAGGGATCATAAAGGATTTCAGTGATAACAGTGTTGGCAAACAAGTCTAATTAAGACCTGGTGTCTTAAATTACCCATTTCAGTGACACAGGTGTGGGTAATCAAGGCTAATTAAGACCAGGTGTTTCCCATTAGCAATTTCAGTGACTCAGGTGTGTGCAATCAAGGTTAATTAGGACCTGGTGTTTCTAATTAGCAGTTTTAGTGACACAGGTGTGGGTAATCAAGGCTATTTAGGACCAGGTGTTTCCAATTTGCAGTTTGAGTGACACAGGTGTGGGCAATCAAGGATAATTTTGACCAGGTGTTTCTAAGTAGAAAATTCAGTGACACAGGTGTGGGCAATGAAGGCTAATTAGGACCATCTGTCTCCCATTAGCAATTTCAGAGACACAAGTTTGGGCAATCAAGGCTAATTAGGACCAGGTGTTTCTAATTACAAATTTGAGTGAGACTGGTGTGGGGAATCAAGGCTAATTAGGACCAGGTGTTTCTAATTACCAAATTGAGAGACACAGGTGTGGGCAATCAAGGCTAATTAAGACCAAGGTACACAAATAATTTCAGTGATTAGAGTGTTGGCAATCAAGACTAATTAAGACCTGGTGTCTTAAATTACCCATTTCAGTGACACAGGTGTGGGTAATCAAGGCTAATTAGGACCAGGTGTTTCCAATTAGCAATTTGAGTAACACAGGTGTGGGGAATTAAGACTAATTATGACCAAGTTTTTCCAATTAGCAATTTCAAGGACACAGGTGAGGGCAATGAAGGCTAATTAGGACCAGGTGTTTCCCATTACCAACCTCAGTGACACTAGTGTGGGCAATCAAGGCTAATTAGGACCAGGTGTTTCAAATTAGCACTTTCAAAGACACAGGCATGGGGAATCAAGGCTAAATAGGACCAGGTGTTTAAAATTAGCAATTTCAGGGACACTTGCGTGGGCAATCAAGGCTAATTACGACCAACCAGGTGTTTCCAATTAGCAATTTCATAGACACAGGTGTGGGCAATCAAGGCTAATTAGGACCAGGTGTTTCCAATTAGCAATTTCATTGTCACAGGTGTGGGCGATCAAGAATAATTAGGACCAGGTATTTCCATTTAGCAATTTCAATGACACAGGTGTGGGCAATCAAGGTTAATTAAAACCAGGTTTTTGCAATTAGAAATTTGAGTGACACAGGTGTGGGCAATCAAGGCCAATTAGGACTAGGTGTTTGTAATTAGTAGTTTGAGTGACACAGGTGTGGGCAACCAAAGGTAATTATTGCCAGGTGTTTCCAGTTAGCAATTTCAGTAACACAGGTGAGGGCAATCAAGGCTAATTAGGACCAAGTGTTTCTACTTCCCAGTTTGCATGACACAGGTGTGGGCAATCAAGGCTATTTAGGACTAAGTGTTTGCAACTAGCAGTTTGAGTGACACAGGTGTGGGCAATCAAGGCTAATTAGGACCACGTGTTTCTAAGTAGCAATTTCAATGACACAGGTGTGGGCAATCAAGGCTAATTAGTTTCAGGTACTTCCAATTAGAAAATTTAGTGACACAAGTGTGGTCAATCAAGGCTAATTAGCAACAGGTGTTTCCAATTAGCAGTTTCAGTGGCAGAGGTGTGGGCAATCAAGGCTAATTAGGACCAGGTATTTCCCATTAGAAATTTCAGTAACACAGGTTTGGGCAATCAAGGCTAATTAGGACCAGAAATCATAAAGAATTTCAGTGATAATGGTGTTGGCACACAAGTCTAATTAAGACCTGGTGTCTTAAATTACCCATTTCAGTGACACAGGTGTGGGTAATCAAGGCTAATTAAGAACAGGTGTTTCCCATTAGCAATTTCAGTGACTCAGGTGTGGGCAATCAAGGTTAATTAGGACCTGGTGTTTCTAATTAGCAGTTTTAGTGACACAGGTGTGGGTAATCAAGGCTATTTAGGACCAGGTGTTTCCAATTTGCAGTTTGAGTGACACAGGTGTGGGCAATCAAGGATAATTTTGACCAGGTGTTTCTAAGTAGAAAATTCAGTGACACAGGTGTGGGCAATGAAGGCTAATTAGGACCACCTGTCTCCCATTAGGAATTTCAGAGACACAAGTTTGGGCAATCAAGGCTAATTAGGACCAGGTGTTTCTAATTACAAATTTGAGTGAGACTGGTGTGGGGAATCAAGGCTAATTAGGACCAGGTGTTTCTAATTACCAAATCGAGTGACACAGGTGTGGCAATCAAGGCTAATTAAGACCAAGGTACACAAATAATTTCAGTGATTAGAGTGTTGGCAATCAAGACTAATTAAGACCTGGTGTCTTAAATTACCCATTTCAGTGACACAGGTGTGGGTAATCAAGGCTAATTAGGACCAGGTGTTTTCCAATTAGCAATTTGAGTAACACAGGTGTGGGGAATTAAGACTAATTATGACCAAGTTTTTTCAATTAGCAATTTCAAGGACACAGGCGAGGGCAATCAAGGCTAATTAGGACCAGGTGTTTCCCATTACCAACCTCAGTGACACAAGTGTGGGCAATCAAGGCTAATTAGGACCAGGTGTTTCCAATGAGGAATTTCAATTACCTCAGGAATGGGCATACAAGGCTAATTAGGACCAGGTGTTTCCCCTTAGAAATTTCATGGACACAGGTTTGGGCCATCAATGCTAATTAGGACCAGGTGTTTCCCATTAGCCATTTCAGTGACACAGGTGTGGGCAATCAATGCTAATTAGGTACAGGTGTTTTGTAATTAGCAGTTTCAGTGACACAGGTGAGGGCAATCATGGCTAATTAGCATCAGGTTTATAATTAGCAATTTCAGTGACACAGGTGTGGGCAATCAAAGCTAATTAGGACCAGGTGTTTCTAATTACCAATTTGAGTGAAACCTGTATGGGCAATCAAAGCTAATTAGAACCAGGTGTTTGTAATTAGCAATTTCAGTGACACAGGTGTGGGCAATCAAGGCTAATTAGAACCAGGGGTTTCCCATTACCAATTTCAGTGACACAGGTTGGGGCAATCAAGGCTAATTAGGACCAGGGTTCATAAATGATTTCAGTGATTACAGTTTTGGCAAGTAAGTCTAATTAAGACCTGGTGTATTAAATTAGCAATTTCAGTGACACAGGTGTGGGCAATCAAGGCTAATTAGGACCAGGTGTTTCCAATTAGCAATTTCAGTGACACAGGTGTGGGAAATCAGGGCTAATTAGGACCAGGTGTTTCCAATTAGCAATTTCAATGACATGGGTGTGGGCAATCAAGGCTAATTAGGACCAGGTGTTTCCCATTACCAACCTCAGTGACACAAGTGTGGGCAATCAAGGCTAATTAGGACCAGGTGTTTTCAATTAGTAGTTTGAGTGACACTGTTTTCAGCAATCAAGTTTAATTAGGACCAGGTGTTTCTAAATAGCAATTTCAGTGACACAGGTGAGGGCAATGGAGACTAATTAGGACCAGGTGTTTCTAATTAGCAATTTCATTGACACAGGTATGGGCAATCAAGTGTAATTTGGACTAGGTCTTTCCAATTAGCAATTTGATTGACACATGAGTGCTCAATCAAAGCTAATTAAGACCAGGTGTTCCCAATTAGCAATTTCAGTGACATAGGTGTGGGCAAACAAGGCTAATTAGGACCAGATGTTTCCAATTAGTAATTCGAGTGACACAGGTGTTGGCAATGAAGGATAATTAGGACCAAGTGATTCCAATACTAATTAAAACCTGGTGTCTTAAATAACCAATTTCAGTGACAGAGGTGTGGGCAATTGAGGCTAATTAGGACCTGGTGTTTCTCATTAGCAGTTTCAGTGACACAGGTGTGGGTAATCAAGCCTAATTAGGACTAGGTGTTTGTAATTATTAGTTTGAGTGACACAGGTGTGGGCAACCAAAGGTAATTAGTGCCAGGTGTTTCCAGTTAGCAATTTCAGTAACACAGGGTGAGGGCAATCAAGGCTAATTAGGACCAAGTGTTTCTATTTCCCAGTTTGAGTGACACAGGTGTGGGCAATCAAGGCTATTTAGGACTAAGTGTTTGCAACTAGCAGTTTGAGTGACACAGGTGTGGGCAATCAAGGCTAATTAGGACCACGTGTTTCTAAGTAGCAATTTCAATGACACAGGTGTGGGCAATCAAGGCTAATTAGGACCAGATACTTCCAATTAGAAAATTTAGTGACAAAAGTGTGGTCAATCAAGGCTAATTAGCAACAGGTGTTTCCAATTAGCAGTTTCAGTGGCAGAGGTGTGGGCAATCAAGGCTAATTAGGACCAGGTATTTCCCATTAGAAATTTCAGTAACACAGGTTTGGGCAATCAAGGCTAATTAGGACCAGGTATTTCCCATTAGAAATTTCAGTAACACAGGTTTGGGCAATCAAGGCTAATTAGGACCAGGGATCATAAAGGATTTCAGTGATACAGTGTTGGCAAACAAGTCTAATTAAGACCTGGTGTCTTAAATTACCCATTTCAGTGACACAGGTGTGGGTAATCAAGGCTAATTAAGACCAGGTGTTTCCCATTAGCAATTTCAGTGACTCAGGTGTGTGCAATCAAGGTTAATTAGGACCTGGTGTTTCTAATTAGCAGTTTTAGTGACATAGGTGTGGGTAATCAAGGCTATTTAGGACCAGGTGTTTCCAATTTGCAGTTTGAGTGACACAGGTGTGGGCAATCAAGGATAATTTTGACCAGGTGTTTCTAAGTAGAAAATTCAGTGACACAGGTGTGGGTAATGAAGGCTGATTAGGACCATCTGTCTCCCATTAGCAATTTCAGAGACACAGGTTTGGGCAATCAAGGCTAATTAGGACCAGGGTGTTTCTAATTACAAATTTGAGTGAGACTGGTGTGGGGAATCAAGGCTAATTAGGACCAGGTGTTTCTAATTACCAAATTGAGAGACACAGGTGTGGGCAATCAAGGCTAATTAAGACCAAGGTACACAAATAATTTCAGTGATTAGAGTGTTGGCAATCAAGACTAATTAAGACCTGGTGTCTTAAATTACCCATTTCAGTGACACAGGTGTGGGTAATCAAGGCTAATTAGGACCAGGTGTTTCCAATTAGCAATTTGAGTAACACAGGTGTGGGGAAATAAGACTAATTATGACCAAGTTTTTCCAATTAGCAATTTCAAGGACACAGGCGAGGGCAATGAAGGCTAATTAGGACCAGGTGTTTCCCATTACCAACCTCAGTGACACTAGTGTGGGCAATCAAGGCTAATTAGGACCAGGTGTTTCCAATTAGCACTTTTAAAGACACAGGCATGGGGAATCAAGGCTAAATAGGACCAGGTGTTTAAAATTAGCAATTTCAGGGACACTGGCGTGGGCAATCAAGGCTAATTACGACCAACCAGGTGTTTCCAATTAGCAATTTCATAGACACAGGTGTGGGCAATCAAGGCTAATTAGGACCAGGTGTTTCCAATTAGCAATTTCATTGTCACAGGTGTGGGCGATCAAGAATAATTAGGACCAGGTATTTCCATTTAGCAATTTCAATGACACAGGTGTGGGCAATCAAGGTTAATTAAAACCAGGTTTTTGCAATTAGAAATTTGAGTGACACAGGTGTGGGCAATCAAGGCCAATTAGGACTAGGTGTTTGTAATTAGTAGTTTGAGTGACACAGGTGTGGGCAACCAAAGGTAATTAGTGCCAGGTGTTTCCAGTTAGCAATTTCAGTAACACAGGTGAGGGCAATCAAGGCTAATTAGGACCAAGTGTTTCTACTTCCCAGTTTGAGTGACACAGGTGTGGGCAATCAAGGCTAATTAGGACCAGGTGTTTCTAAGTAGCAGTTTGAGTGACACAGGTGTTGGCCATCAAGGCTAATTCGGACCAGGTGTTAACAATTAGCAATTTCAGGGACACATGTGTAGAGGATCAAGGTTAAGTAGGACCAGGTGTTTCCAATTAGCAATTTCAGTGACACAGGTGTGAGCAATCAAGGCTAATTAGGACCAGGTGTTTCCAATTAGCAATTGCAGTGACACAGGTGTGAGCGATGTGGGCTAATTAGAACCAGGGTGTTTCCAATTAGCGATTTCAGTGACACAGGTGTGGGCAACAAAGGCTAATTAGGACCAGGTGTTTCCAATGAGGAATTTCAATTACCTCAGGAATGGGCA
This sequence comes from Typhlomys cinereus, assembly GCA_023101885.1. Classification (NCBI taxonomy): domain Eukaryota; kingdom Metazoa; phylum Chordata; class Mammalia; order Rodentia; family Platacanthomyidae; genus Typhlomys; species Typhlomys cinereus. The sequence goes on from JALPQD010000904.1 coordinate 225,814, forward strand.
TACAAGGCTAATTAGGACCAGGTGTTTCCCCTTAGCAATTTCAGTGACTCAGGTGTGGGCAATCAAGGCTAATTAGGACCAGGTGTTTTCTAATTAGCAATTTCAGTGACAGGTGTGAGAAATCAAGCCTAATTCGGACAAGGTGTTTCCCATTAGCAATTTCAGCGACACAGGTGTGGGCAATCAAGGCTATTTGGGACCAGGTGTTTCCAATTAGCAATTTGAGTAACACACGTGTGGGCCATCAAGGCTAATTAGGACAAGGTGTTTCCAATTAGCAATTTCAGGGACACAGGTGAGGGCAATCAAGGCTAATTAGGACCAGGTGTTTCCCATTACCAATTTCAGTGACACAGGTGGGGGCAATCAAGGCTAATTAGGACCAGGGTTCACAAATAATTTCACTGATTACAGCTTTCACAATTAAGTCTAATTAAGACTTGGTGTATTAAATTAGCAATTTCATAGACACAGGTGTGGGCAATCAGGCTAATTAGGACCAGGTGTTTCTAACTAGATGTTTCACTGACAAGGGTGAAGGCAATTAAGGCTACTTAGTACCAGTTGTTTCTAATTAGCAGGTTCAGTGACTCAGGCGTGGGCAATCAAGGCTAATTAGGACCAGGTGTTTCCAATTATCAATTTCAGTGACACAGGCCTGGGAAATCAGGGCTAATTAGGACCAGATGTTTCCAATTAGCAATTTCAATGACACAGGTGTGGGCAATCAAGGCTAATCAGGACCAGGTGTCTCCAATTAGCAATTTCATGGTCACAGGTGTGGGAGATCAAGAATAATTAGGACCAGGTATTTCCATTTAGCAATTTCAATGACACAGGTGTGGGCAATCAAGGCTAATTAAAACCAGGTGTTTGCAATTAAAAATTTGAGTAACACAGTTGTGGGCAATCAAGGCCAATTAGGACCAGATTTTTCCCATTAGCAATTTCAGTGACACAGGTGTGGGCTGTGAAGGCTAAATAAGAGCAGGTGTTTCTAAATGGCAATTTCAGTGACACAGGTGTGGTCAATCAAGGCTAACTAGGACCACATTTTTCCCATTAGAAATTTCAGTGACACAGGTGTGGGCAATCAATGCTAATTAGGACCAGGTGTTTCCCCTTAGCAATTTCAGTGACACAGGTGTGGGCAATCAAGGCTAATTAGGACAAGGTGTTTCTAATTAGCAATTTCAGTGACAGGTGTGAGAAATCAAGCCTAATTCGGACAAGGTGTTTCCCATTAGCAATTTCAGTGACACAGGTGTGGGCAATCAAGGCAAATTAGGATCAGGTGTTTTTAAGTAGCAGTTTGAGTGACACAGGTGTGGGCAATCAAGGCTATTTGGGACCAGGTGTTTGCAATTATCAATTTGAGTAACACACGTGTGGGCCATCAAGGCTAATTAGGACCAGGTGTTTCCCATTACCAATTTCAGTGACACAGGTGGGGGCAATCAAGGCTAATTAAGACCAAGGTACACAAATAATTTCAGTGATTAGAGTGTTGGCAATCAAGACTAATTAAGACCTGGTGTCTTAAATTACCCATTTCAGTGACACAGGTGTGGGTAATCAAGGCTAATTAGGACCAGGTGTTTCCAATTAGCAATTTGAGTAACACAGGTGTGGGGAATTAAGACTAATTATGACCAAGTTTTTCCAATTAGCAATTTCAAGGACACAGGCGAGGGCAATCAAGGCTAATTAGGACCAGGTGTTTCCCATTACCAACCTCAGTGACACAAGTGTGGGCAATCAAGGCTAATTGGGACCAGGTGTTACCAATTAGCACTTTCAAAGACACAGGCATGGGCAATCAAGGCTAATTAGGACCAGGTGTTTTCAATTAGTAGTTTGAGTGACACTGTTTTCAGCAATCAAGGTTAATTAGGACGAGGTGTTTCTAATTAGCAATTTCAGTGACACAGGTGAGGGCAATGGAGACTAATTAGGACCAGGTGTTTCTAATTAGCAATTTCATTGACACAGGTATGGGCAATCAAGTGTAATTTGGACTAGGTCTTTCCAATTAGCAATTTGATTGACACATGAGTGCTCAATCAAAGCTAATTTAGACCAGGTGTTCCCAATTAGCAATTTCAGTGACATAGGTGTGGGCAAACAAGGCTAATTAGGACCATATGTTTCCAATTAGTAATTTGAGTGACACAGGTGTTGGCAATGAAGGCTAATTAGGACCAAGTCATTCCAATACTAATTAAAACCTGGTGTCTTAAATAACCAATTTCAGTGACAGAGGTGTGGGCAATTGAGGCTAATTAGGACCTGGTGTTTCTCATTAGCAGTTTCAGTGACACAGGTGTGGGTAATCAAGCCAAATTAGGACTAGGTGTTTGTAATTAGTAGTTTGAGTGACACAGGTGTGGGCAACCAAAGGTAATTAGTGCCAGGTGTTTCCAGTTAGCAATTTCAGTAACACAGGTGAGGGCAATCAAGGCTAATTAGAACCAAGTGTTTCTATTTCCCAGTTTGAGTGACACAGGTGTGGGCAATCAAGGCTAATTAGGACCACGTGTTTCTAAGTAGCAATTTCAATGACACAGGTGTGGGCAATCAAGGCTAATTAGGACCAGGTACTTCCAATTAGAAAATTTAGTGACACAAGTGTGGTCAATCAAGGCTAATTAGCAACAGGTGTTTCCAATTAGCAGTTTCAGTGGCAGAGGTGTGGGCAATCAAGGCTAATTAGGACCAGGTATTTCCCATTAGAAATTTCAGTAACACAGGTTTGGGCAATCAAGGCTAATTAGGACCAGGGATCATAAAGAATTTCTGTGATAACAGTGTTGGCAAACAAGTCTAATTAAGACCTGGTGTCTTAAATTACCCATTTCAGTGACACAGGTGTGGGTAATCAAGGCTAATTAAGACCAGGTGTTTCCCATTAGCAATTTCAGTGACTCAGGTGTGTGCAATCAAGGTTAATTAGGACCTGGTGTTTCTAATTAGCAGTTTTAGTGACACAGGTGTGGGTAATCAAGGCTATTTAGGACCAGGTGTTTCCAATTTGCAGTTTGAGTGACACAGGTGTGGGCAATCAAGGATAATTTTGACCAGGTGTTTCTAAGTAGAAAATTCAGTGACACAGGTGTGGGCAATGAAGGCTAATTAGGACCACCTGTCTCCCATTAGCAATTTCAGAGACACAGGTTTGGGCAATCAAGGCTAATTAGGACCAGGTGTTTCTAATTACCAAATTGAGAGACACAGGTGTGGGCAATCAAGGCTAATTAAGACCAAGGTACACAAATAATTTCAGTGATTAGAGTGTTGGCAATCAAGACTAATTAAGACCTGGTGTCTTAAATTACCCATTTCAGTGACACAGGTGTGGGTAATCAAGGCTAATTAGGACCAGGTGTTTCCAATTAGCAATTTGAGTAACACAGGTGTGGGGAATTAAGACTAATTATGACCAAGTTTTTCCAATTAGCAATTTCAAGGACACAGGCGAGGGCAATCAAGGCTAATTAGGACCAGGTGTTTCCCATTACCAACCTCAGTGACACAAGTGTGGGCAATCAAGGCTAATTAGGACCAGTTGTTTCCAATTAGCACTTTCAGAGACACAGGCATGGGGAATCAAGGCTAAATAGGACCAGGTGTTTACAATTAGCAATTTCAGGGACACTGGCATGGGCAATCAAGGCTAATTATGACCAGGTGTTTCCAATTAGCAATTTCATTGACAAAGGTGTGGGCAATCAAGGCTAATTAGGACCAGGTGTTTCCAGTTAGCAATTTCATTGTCACAGGTGTGGGTGATCAAGAATAATTAGGACCAGGTATTTCCATTTAGCAATTTCAATGACACAAGTGTGGGCAATCAAGGCTAATTAAAACCAGGTGTTTGCAATTAGAAATTTGAGTGACACTGGTGTGGGCAATCAAGGCTAATTAGGACCAGGTGTTTCCAATTAGCAATTTCAGTGACACAGGTGTGGGAAATCAAGGCTAATTAGGACCAGATGTTTCCAATTAATAATTTGAGTGACACAGGTGTTGGCAATGAAGGCTAATTAGCACCAAGTGATTCCAATAAGCAATTTCAGTGACACAGGTGTGGGCAATCAAGGCTAATTAGGACGAGGGTTCATAAATAATTTCAGGGATTACAGTGTTGGCAATGGAGACTAATTAAAATCTGGTGTCTTAAACAACCAATTTCAGTGATAGAGGTGTGGGCAATCAAGGCTAATTAGGACCAGGTGTTTCTAATTAGCAGTTTCAGTGACACAGGTGAGGGCAATCAAGGCAAATTAGGATCAGGTGTTTCTAAGTAGCAGTTGGAATGACACAGGTGTGGGCAATCAAGGCTATGTGGGACCATGTGTTTCCAATTAGCAATTTGAGTAACATACATGTGGGCCATCAAGGCTAATTAGGACCAGGTGTTTCTAAGTAGCAGTTTGAGTGACACAGGTGTGGGCCATCAAGGCTATTTAGGACCATGTGTTTCCAATTATCAATTGGAGTGTCACAGGTGTGGGCCATCAAGGCTAATTAGGACCAGGTGTTAACAATTAGCAATTTCAGGGACACATGTGTGGAGGATCAAGGCTAATTAGGACCAGGTGTTTCCAATTAGCAATTTCCGTGACACAGGTGTGAACAATCAAGGCTAATTAGGACCAGGTGTTTCCAATTAGCAATTGCAGTGACACAGGTGTGGGCAACAAAGTCTAATTTGGACCAGGTGTTTCCAATTAGGAATTTCAATTACAGCAGGAATGGGCAATCAAGGCTAATTAGGACCAGATGTTTCCCCTTAGCAATTTTAGTGACACAGGTTTGGGCCATCAATGCTAATTAGGACCAGGTGTTTCCCATTAGCCATTTCAGTGACACAGGTGTGGGCAATCAATGCTAATTAGGACCAGGTGTTTGTAATTAGCAGTTTCAGTGACACAGGTGAGGACAATCAAGGCTAATTAGCACCAGGTTTCTAATTAGCAATTTCAGTGACACAGGTGTGGGCAATCAATGCTAATTCGGACCAGGTGTTTCTAATTAGCAATTTGAGTGAAACCGGCATGGGCAATCAAAGCTGATTAGAACCAGGTGTTTGTAATTAGCAATTTCAGTGATACAGGTGTGAGCAATCAAGGCTAATTAGGACCAGGTATTTCTAATTAGCAATTTGAGTGACACAGGTTGGGGCAATCAAGGCTAATTACGACCAGGTGTTTCCAATTAGCAATGTCAGTAACACAAGTGTGGGCAATCAAGGTTAATTAGAACAAGGTGTTTCCAATTAGCAATTTCAATAACACAGGTGTGTGCCACCAAGGCTAATTAGGACCAGGTGTTTCTCATTACCAATTTCAGTGACACAGGTGGGGGCAAACAAGGCTAATTAGGACCAGGTGCTTCCCATTACCATTTTCAGCAGGTGGGGGTAATCAAGGCTAATTAAGACCAGGGTTTATAAAATATTTCAATGATTACAGTTTTGTCAATTAAGTCTAATTAAGACCTGGTGTATTAAATTAGCAATTTCAGTGACACAGTTGTGGGCAGTCAGGCTAATTAGGACCAGGTGTTTCTAATTAGCAATTTCAGTGAAATAGGTGTGGAGGATCAATGCTAATTAGGACCAGGTGTTTACAATTAGCAATTTCAGGGACATTGGCATGGGCAATCAAGACTAATTACAAACGACCAGGTGTTTCCAATTAGCAATTTCATTGACACAGGTGTGGGCAATCAAGGCTAATTAGGACCAGGTGTTTCCAATTAGCAATTTCATTGTCACAGGTGTGGGCGATCAAGAATAATTAGAACCAAGTATTTCCATTTAGCAATTTGAATGACACAGGTGTGGGCAATCAAGGCTAATTAAAACCAGGTGTTTGCAATTAGAAATTTGAGTGACACAGGTGTGGGCAATCAAGGCCAATTAGGACCAGATTTTTCCCATTAGCAATTTCAGTGACACAGGTGTGGGCTGTGAAGGCTAAATAAGAGCAGGTGTTTCTAAATGGCAATTTCAGTGACACAGGTGTGGTCAATCAAGGCTAATTAGGACCAGATTTTTCCCATTAGAAATTTCAGTGACACATATGTGGGCAATCAATGCTAATTAGGACCAGGTGTTTCCCCTTAGCATTTTCAGTGACACAGGTGTGGGCAATCAAGGCTAATTAGGACCAGGTGTTTCTAATTAGCATTTTCAGTGACAGGTGTGAGAAATCAAGCCTAATTCGGACAAGGTGTTTCCCATTAGCAATTTCAGTGACACAGGTGTGGGCAATCAAGGCTAATTAGGACCAGGTGTTTTCAATTAGTAATTTGAGTGACACTGGTTTGGGCAATCAGGGCTAATTAGGACGAAATGTTTCTAATTAGCAATTTCAGTGACACAGGTGTGGGCATTCAAGGCTAATTAGGACCAGGTGTTTCTAAGTAGCAGTTTGAGTGACACAGGTGTTGGCCTTCAAGGCTATTTAGGACCATGTGTTTCCACTTATCAATTGGAGTGTCACAGGTGTGGACCATCAAGGCTAATTAGGACCAGGTGTTAACAATTAGCAATTTCAGGGACACATGTGTGGAGGATCAAGGCTAAGTAGGACCAGGTGTTTCCAATTAGCAATTTCAGTGACACAGGTGTGAGCAATCAAGGCTAATTAGGACCAGGATTTTCCAATTAGCAATTGCAGTGACACAGGTATGAGCAATGTGGGCTAATTAGAACTAGGTGTTTCTAATTAGCGATTTCAGTGACACATGTGTGGGCAACAAAGGCTAATTAGGACCAGGTGTTTCCAATGAGGAATTTCAATTACCTCAGGAATGGGCATACAAGGCTAATTAGGACCAGGTGCTTCCCTTTAGCAATTTCAATGACACAGGTTTGGGCCATCAATGCTAATTAGGACCAGGTGTTTCCCATTAGCCATTTCAGTGACACAGGTGTGGGCAATCAAGGCTAATTAGGACCAGGTGTTTCTAATTACCAATTTCAGTGAAACCAGTATGGGCAATCAAAGCTAATTAGAACCTGGTGTTTGTAATTAGCAATTTCAGTGACACAGGTGTGGGCAATCAAGGCTAATTAGAACCAGGTGTTTCCATTACCAATTTCAGTGACACAGGTTGGGGCAATCAAGGCTAATTAGGACCAGGGTTCATAAATGATTTCAGTGATTACAGTTTTGGCAAGTAAGTCTAATTAAGACCTGGTGTATTAAATTAGCAATTTCAGTGACACAGGTGTGGGCAATCAAGGCTAATTAGGACCAGGTGTTTCCAATTAGCAATTTCAGTGACACAGGTAGGGGAAATCAGGGCTAATTAGGACCAGGTGTTTCCAATTAGCAATTTTAATGACATGGGTGTGGGCAATCAAGGCTAATAAGGACCAGGTGTTTCCCATTACCAACCTCAGTGACACAAGTGTGGGCAATCAAGGCTAATTAGGACCAGGTGTTTTCAATTAGTAATTTGAGTGACACTGTTTTCAGCAATCAAGGTTAATTAGGACCAGGTGTTTCTAAATAGCATTTCAGTGACACAGGTGAGGGCAATCGAGACTAATTAGGACCAGGTGTTTCTAATTAGCAATTTCATTGACACAGGTATGGGCAATCAAGTGTAATTTGGACTAGGTCTTTCCAATTCGCAATTTGATTGACACATGAGTGCTCAATCAAAGCTAATTAAGACCAGGTGTTCCCAATTAGCAATTTCAGTGACATAGGTGTGGGCAAACAAGGCTAATTGGGACCAGGTGTTACCAATTAGCACTTTCAAAGACACAGGCATGGGCAATCAAGGCTAATTAGGACCAGGTGTTTTCAATTAGTAGTTTGAGTGACACTGTTTTCAGCAATCAAGGTTAATTAGGACCAGGTGTTTCTAAATAGCAATTTCAGTGACACAGGTGAGGGCAATCGAGACTAATTAGGACCAGGTGTTTCTAATTAGCAATTTCATTGACACAGGTATGGGCAATCAAGTGTAAGTTGGACTAGGTCTTTCCAATTAGCAATTTGATTGACACATGAGTGCTCAATCAAAGCTAATTAAGACCAGGTGTTCCCAATTAGCAATTTCAGTGACATAGGTGTGGGCAAACAAGTCTAATAAGGACCAGATGTTTCCAATTAGTAATTTGAGTGACACAGGTGTTGGCAATGAAGGCTAATTAGGACCAAGTGATTCCAATACTAATTAAAACCTGGTGTCTTAAATAACCAATTTCAGTGATAGAGGTGTGGGCAATTGAGGCTAATTAGGACCTGGTGTTTCTCATTAGCAGTTTCAGTGACACAGGTGTGGGTAATCAAGCCTAATTAGGACTAGGTGTTTGTAATTAGTAGTTTGAGTGACACAGGTGTGGGCAACCAAAGGTAATTAGTGCCAGGTGTTTCCAGTTAGCAATTTCAGTAACACAGGTGAGGGCAATCAAGGCTAATTAGGACCAAGTGTTTCTACTTCACAGTCTGAGTGACACAGGTGTGGGCAATCAAGGCTATTTAGGACTAAGTGTTTCCAACTAGCAGTTTGAGTGACACAGGTGTGGGCAATCAAGGCTAATTAGGACCACGTGTTTCTAAGTAGCATTTTCAATGACACAGGTGTGGGCAATCAAGGCTAATTAGGACAAGGTACTTCCAATTAGAAAATTTAGTGACACAAGTGTGGTCAATCAAGGCTAATTAGCAACAGGTGTTTCCAATTAGCAGTTTCAGTGGCAGAGGTGTGGGCAATCAAGGCTAATTAGGACCAGGTATTTCCCATTAGAAATTTCAGTAACACAGGTTTGGGCAATCAAGGCTAATTAGGACCAGGGATCATAAAGAATTTCAGTGATAACAGTGTTGGCAAACAAGTCTAATTAAGACCTGGTCTCTTAAATTACCCATTTCAGTGACACAGGTGTGGGTAATCAAGGCTAATTAAGACCAGGTGTTTCCCATTAGCAATTTCAGTGACTCAGGTGTGTGCAATCAAGGTTAATTAGGACCTGGTGTTTCTAATTAGCAGTTTTAGTGACACAGGTGTGGGTAATCAAGGCTATATAGGACCAGGTGTTTCCAATTTGCAGTTTGAGTGACACAGGTGTGGGCAATCAAGGATAATTTTGACCAGGTGTTTCTAAGTAGAAAATTCAGTGACACCGGTGTGGGCAATGAAGGCTAATTAGGACCACTTGTCTCCCATTAGCAATTTCAGAGACACAGGTTTGGGCAATCAAGGCTAATTAGGACCAGGTGTTTCTAATTACAAATTTGAGTGAGACTGGTGTGGGGAATCAAGGCTAATTAGGACCAGGAGTTTCTAATTACCAAATTGAGTGACACAGGTGTGGGCAATCAAGGCTAATTAAGACCAAGGTACACAAATAATTTCAGTGATTAGAGTGTTGGCAATCAAGACTAATTAAGACCTGGTGTCTTAAATTACCCATTTCAGTGACACAGGTGTGGGTAATCAAGGCTAATTAGGACCAGGTGTTTCCAATTAGCAATTTGAGTAACACAGGTGTGGGGAATTAAGACTAATTATGACCATGTTTTTCCAATTAGGAATTTCAAGGACACAGGCGAGGGCAATCAAGGCTAATTAGGACCAGGTGTTTCCCATTACCAACCTCAGTGACACTAGTGTGGGCAATCAAGGCTAATTAGGACCAGGTTTTTCCAATTAGCACTTTCAAAGACACAGGCATGGGGAATCAAGGCTAAATAGCACCAGGTGTTTAAAATTAGCAATTTCAGGGACACTGGCATGGGCAATCAAGGCTAATTACGACCAACCAGGTGTTTCCCATTAGCAATTTCATGGACACAGGTGTGGGCTATTAAGGCTAATTAGGAACAGGTGTTTCCAATTAGCAATTTCATTGTCACAGGTGTGGGCGATCAAGAATAATTAGGACCAGGTATTTCCATTTAGCAATTTCAATGACACAGGTGTGGGCAATCAAGTCTAATTAAAACCAGGTTTTTGCAATTAGAAATTTGAGTGACACAGGTGTGGGCAATAAAGGCCAATTAGGACCAGATTTTTCCCATTAGCAATTTCAGTGACACAGGTGTGGGCTGTGAAGGCTAAATAAGAGCAGGTGTTTCTAAATGGCAATTTCAGTGACACAGGTGTGGTCAATCAAGGCTAATTATGACCTGATTTTTCCCATTAGAAATTTCAGTGACAGAGATGTGGGCAATCAATGCTAATTAGGACCAGGTGTTACCCTTAGCTATTTCAGTGACACAGGTGTGGGCAATCAAGGCAAATTAGGACCAGGTGTTTCTAATTAGCAATTTCAGTGACAGGTGTGAGAAATCAAGCCTAATTCGGACAAGGTGTTTCCCTTTAGCAATTTCAGTGACACAGGTGTGGGCAATCAAGGCAAATTAGGATCAGGTGTTTCTAAGTAGCAGGTTGAGTGACACAGGTGTGGGCAATCAAGGCTATTTGGGACCAGGTGTTTCCAATTAGCAATTTCAGGGACACAGGTGAGGGCAATCAAGGCTAATTACGACCAGGTGTTTCCCATTACCAATTTCAGTGACACAGGTGGGGGCAATCAAGGCTAATTAGGACCAGGGTTCACAAATAATTTCACTGATTACAGCTTTGACAATTAAGTCTAATTAAGACTTGGTGTATTAAATTAGCAATTTCATAGACACAGGTGTGGGCAATCAATCTAATTAGGACCAGGTGTTTCTAACTAGATGTTTCACTGACACGGGTGAAGGCAATTAAGGCTAATTAGGGCCAGTTGTTTCTAATTAGCAGGTTCAGTGACACAGGAGTGGGCAATCAAGGCTAATTAGGACAAGGTGTTTCCAAATACCAATTTCAGTGACATAGTTGTGGGCAATCAAGGCTAATTAGGACCAGGTGTTTTCAATTAGTAATTTGAGTGACACTGGTTTGGGCAATCAGGGCTAATTAGGACCAAATGTTTCTAATTAGCAATTTCAGTGACACAGGTGTGGGCAATCAAGGCTAATTAGGACCAGGTGTTTCTAAGTAGCAGTTTGAGTGACACAGGTGTTGGCCATCAAGGCTATTTAGGACCATGTGTTTCCAATTAGCAATTGGAGTGTCACAGGTGTGGGCCATCAAGGCTAATTAGGACCAGGTGTCAACAATTAGCAATTTCAGGGACACATGTGTGGAGGATCAAGGCTAATTAGGACCAGGTGTTTCCAATTAGCGATTTCAATGACACAGGTGTGGGCAATCAAGGCCAATTAGGACTAGGTGTTTGTAATTAGTAGTTTGAGTGACACAGGTGTGGGCAACCAAAGGTAATTAGTGCCAGGTGTTTCCAGTTAGCAATTTCAGTAACACAGGTGAGGGCAATCAAGGCTAATTAGGACCAAGTGTTTCTACTTCCCAGTTTGAGTGACACAGGTGTGGGCAATCAAGGCTAATTAGGACCAGGTGTTTCTAAGTAGCAGTTTGAGTGACACAGGTGTTGGCCATCAAGGCTAATTCGGACCAGGTGTTAACAATTAGCAATTTCAGGGACACATGTGTAGAGGATCAAGGTTAAGTAGGACCAGGTGTTTCCAATTAGCAATTTCAGTGACACAGGTGTGAGCAATCAAGGCTAATTAGGACCAGGTGTTTCCAATTAGCAATTGCAGTGACACAGGTGTGAGCGATGTGGGCTAATTAGAACCAGGTGTTTCCAATTAGCGATTTCAGTGACACAGGTGTGGGCAACAAAGGCTAATTAGGACCAGGTGTTTCCAATGAGGAATTTCAATTACCTCAGGAATGGGCATACAAGGCTAATTAGGACCAGGTGTTTCCCCTTAGCAATTTCAGTGACTCAGGTGTGGGCAATCAAGGCTAATTAGGACCAGGTGTTTCTAATTAGCAATTTCAGTGACAGGTGTGAGAAATCAAGCCTAATTCGGACAAGGTGTTTCCCATTAGCAATTTCAGCGACACAGGTGTGGGCAATCAAGGCTATTTGGGACCAGGTGTTTCCAATTAGCAATTTGAGTAACACACGTGTGGGCCATCAAGGCTAATTAGGACAAGGTGTTTCCAATTAGCAATTTCAGGGACACAGGTGAGGGCAATCAAGGCTAATTAGGACCAGGTGTTTCCCATTACCAATTTCAGTGACACAGGTGGGGGCAATCAAGGCTAATTAGGACCAGGGTTCACAAATAATTTCACTGATTACAGCTTTCACAATTAAGTCTAATTAAGACTTGGTGTATTAAATTAGCAATTTCATAGACACAGGTGTGGGCAATCAGGCTAATTAGGACCAGGTGTTTCTAACTAGATGTTTCACTGACAAGGGTGAAGGCAATTAAGGCTACTTAGTACCAGTTGTTTCTAATTAGCAGGTTCAGTGACTCAGGCGTGGGCAATCAAGGCTAATTAGGACCAGGTGTTTCCAATTATCAATTTCAGTGACACAGGCCTGGGAAATCAGGGCTAATTAGGACCAGGTGTTTCCAATTAGCAATTTCAATGACACAGGTGTGGGCAATCAAGGCTAATTAAAACCAGGTGTTTGCAATTAAAAATTTGAGTAACACAGTTGTGGGCAATCAAGGCCAATTAGGACCAGATTTTTCCCATTAGCAATTTCAGTGACACAGGTGTGGGCTGTGAAGGCTAAATAAGAGCAGGTGTTTCTAAATGGCAATTTCAGTGACACAGGTGTGGTCAATCAAGGCTAACTAGGACCACATTTTTCCCATTAGAAATTTCAGTGACACAGGTGTGGGCAATCAATGCTAATTAGGACCAGGTGTTTCCCCTTAGCAATTTCAGTGACACAGGTGTGGGCAATCAAGGCTAATTAGGACAAGGTGTTTCTAATTAGCAATTTCAGTGACAGGTGTGAGAAATCAAGCCTAATTCGGACAAGGTGTTTCCCATTAGCAATTTCAGTGACACAGGTGTGGGCAATCAAGGCAAATTAGGATCAGGTGTTTTTAAGTAGCAGTTTGAGTGACACAGGTGTGGGCAATCAAGGCTATTTGGGACCAGGTGTTTGCAATTATCAATTTGAGTAACACACGTGTGGGCCATCAAGGCTAATTAGGACCAGGTGTTTCCCATTACCAATTTTAGTGACACAGGTGGGGGCAATCAAGGCTAATTAAGACCAAGGTACACAAATAATTTCAGTGATTAGAGTGTTGGCAATCAAGACTAATTAAGACCTGGTGTCTTAAATTACCCATTTCAGTGACACAGGTGTGGGTAATCAAGGCTAATTAGGACCAGGTGTTTCCAATTAGCAATTTGAGTAACACAGGTGTGGGGAATTAAGACTAATTATGACCAAGTTTTTCCAATTAGCAATTTCAAGGACACAGGCGAGGGCAATCAAGGCTAATTAGGACCAGGTGTTTCCCATTACCAACCTCAGTGACACAAGTGTGGGCAATCAAGGCTAATTGGGACCAGGTGTTACCAATTAGCACTTTCAAAGACACAGGCATGGGCAATCAAGGCTAATTAGGACCAGGTGTTTTCAATTAGTAGTTTGAGTGACACTGTTTTCAGCAATCAAGGTTAATTAGGACGAGGTGTTTCTAATTAGCAATTTCAGTGACACAGGTGAGGGCAATGGAGACTAATTAGGACCAGGTGTTTCTAATTAGCAATTTCATTGACACAGGTATGGGCAATCAAGTGTAATTTTGACTAGGTCTTTCCAATTAGCAATTTGATTGACACATGAGTGCTCAATCAAAGCTAATTTAGACCAGGTGTTCCCAATTAGCAATTTCAGTGACATAGGTGTGGGCAAACAAGGCTAATTAGGACCATATGTTTCCAATTAGTAATTTGAGTGACACAGGTGTTGGCAATGAAGGCTAATTAGGACCAAGTCATTCCAATACTAATTAAAACCTGGTGTCTTAAATAACCAATTTCAGTGACAGAGGTGTGGGCAATTGAGGCTAATTAGGACCTGGTGTTTCTCATTAGTAGTTTCAGTGACACAGGTGTGGGTAATCAAGCCAAATTAGGACTAGGTGTTTGTAATTAGTAGTTTGAGTGACACAGGTGTGGGCAACCAAAGGTAATTAGTGCCAGGTGTTTCCAGTTAGCAATTTCAGTAACACAGGTGAGGGCAATCAAGGCTAATTAGAACCAAGTGTTTCTATTTCCCAGTTTGAGTGACACAGGTGTGGGCAATCAAGGCTAATTAGGACCAAGTGTTTCTAAGTAGCAATTTCAATGACACAGGTGTGGGCAATCAAGGCTAATTAGGACCAGGTACTTCCAATTAGAAAATTTAGTGACACAAGTGTGGTCAATCAAGGCTAATTAGCAACAGGTGTTTCCAATTAGCAGTTTCAGTGGCAGAGGTGTGGGCAATCAAGGCTAATTAGGACCAGGTGTTTCCCCTTAGCAATTTCAGTGACACAGGTGTGGGCAATCAAGGCTAATTAGGACCAGGTGTTTCTAATTAGCAATTTCAGTGACAGGTGTGAGAAATCAAGCCTAATTCGGACACGGTGTTTCCCATCACAATTTCAGTGACACAGGTGTGGGCAATCAAGGCAAATTAGGATCAGGTGTATGTAATTAGCAGTTTCAGTGACACAGGTGAGGGCAATCATGGCTAATTAGCATCAGGTTTCTAATTAGCAATTTCAGTGACACAGGTGTGGGCAATCAAAGCTAATTAGGACCAGGTGTTTCTAATTACCAATTTGAGTGAAACCTGTATGGGCAATCAAAGCTAATTAGAACCAGGTGTTTGTAATTAGCAATTTCAGTGACACAGGTGTGGGCAATCAAGGCTAATTAGATCCAGGTGTTTCCCATTACCAATTTCAGTGACACAGGTTGGGGCAATCAAGGCTAATTAGGACCAGGGTTCATAAATGATTTCAGTGATTACAGTTTTGGCAAGTAAGTCTAATTAAGACCTGGTGTATTAAATTATCAATTTCAGTGACACAGGTGTGGGCAATCAAGGCTAATTAGGACCAGGTGTTTCCAATTAGCAATTTCAGTGACACAGGTGTGGGAAATCAGGGCTAATTAGGACCAGCTGTTTCCAATTAGCAATTTCAATGACATGGGTGTGGGCAATCAAGGCTAATTAGGACCAGGTGTTTCCCATTACCAACCTCAGTGACACAAGTGTGGGCAATCAAGGCTAATTAGGACCAGGTGTTTTCAATTAGTAATTTGAGTGACACTGTTTTCAGCAATCAAGGTTAATTAGGACCAGGTGTTTCTAAATAGCAATTTCAGTGACACAGGTGAGGGCAATCGAGACTAATTAGGACCAGGTGTTTCTAATTAGCAATTTCATTGACACAGGTATGGGCAATCAAGTGTAATTTGGACTAGGTCTTTCCAATTAGCAATTTGATTGACACATGAGTGCTCAATCAAAGCTAATTAAGACCAGGTGTTCCCAATTAGCAATTTCAGTGACATAGGTGTGGGCAAACAAGGCTAATTTGGACCAGATGTTTCCAATTAGTAATTTGAGTGACACAGGTGTTGGCAATGAAGGCTAATTAGGACCAAGTGATTCCAATACTAATTAAAACCTGGTGTCTTAAATAACCAATTTCAGTGACAGAGGTGTGGGCAATTGAGGCTAATTAGGACCTGGTGTTTCTCATTAGCAGTTTCAGTGACACAGGTGTGGGTAATCAAGCCTAATTAGGACTAGGTGTTTGTAATTAGTAGTTTGAGTGACACAGGTGTGGGCAACCAAAGGTAATTAGTGCCAGGTGTTTCCAGTTAGCAATTTCAGTAACACAGGTGAGGGCAATCAAGGCTAATTAGGACCAAGTGTTTCTACTTCCCAGTTTGAGTGACACCTGTGTGGGCAATCAAGGCTATTTAGGACTAAGTGTTTGCAACTAGCAGTTTGAGTGACACAGGTGTGGGCAATCAAGGCTAATTAGGACCACGTGTTTCTAAGTAGCAATTTCAATGACACAGGTGTGGGCAATCAAGGCTAATTAGGACCAGGTACTTCCAATTAGAAAATTTAGTGACACAAGTGTGGTCAATCAAGGCTAATTAGCAACAGGTGTTTCCAATTAGCAGTTTCAGTGGCAGAGGTGTGGGCAATCAAGGCTAATTAGGACCAGGTATTTCCCATTAGAAATTTCAGTAACACAGGTTTGGGCAATCAAGGCTAATTAGGACCAGGTATTTCCCATTAGAAATTTCAGTAACACAGGTTTGGGCAATCAAGGCTAATTAGGACCAGGGATCATAAAGGATTTCAGTGATAACAGTGTTGGCAAACAAGTCTAATTAAGACCTGGTGTCTTAAATTACCCATTTCAGTGACACAGGTGTGGGTAATCAAGGCTAATTAAGACCAGGTGTTTCCCATTAGCAATTTCAGTGACTCAGGTGTGTGCAATCAAGGTTAATTAGGACCTGGTGTTTCTAATTAGCAGTTTTAGTGACACAGGTGTGGGTAATCAAGGCTATTTAGGACCAGGTGTTTCCAATTTGCAGTTTGAGTGACACAGGTGTGGGCAATCAAGGATAATTTTGACCAGGTGTTTCTAAGTAGAAAATTCAGTGACACAGGTGTGGGCAATGAAGGCTAATTAGGACCATCTGTCTCCCATTAGCAATTTCAGAGACACAAGTTTGGGCAATCAAGGCTAATTAGGACCAGGTGTTTCTAATTACAAATTTGAGTGAGACTGGTGTGGGGAATCAAGGCTAATTAGGACCAGGTGTTTCTAATTACCAAATTGAGAGACACAGGTGTGGGCAATCAAGGCTAATTAAGACCAAGGTACACAAATAATTTCAGTGATTAGAGTGTTGGCAATCAAGACTAATTAAGACCTGGTGTCTTAAATTACCCATTTCAGTGACACAGGTGTGGGTAATCAAGGCTAATTAGGACCAGGTGTTTCCAATTAGCAATTTGAGTAACACAGGTGTGGGGAATTAAGACTAATTATGACCAAGTTTTTCCAATTAGCAATTTCAAGGACACAGGTGAGGGCAATGAAGGCTAATTAGGACCAGGTGTTTCCCATTACCAACCTCAGTGACACTAGTGTGGGCAATCAAGGCTAATTAGGACCAGGTGTTTCAAATTAGCACTTTCAAAGACACAGGCATGGGGAATCAAGGCTAAATAGGACCAGGTGTTTAAAATTAGCAATTTCAGGGACACTTGCGTGGGCAATCAAGGCTAATTACGACCAACCAGGTGTTTCCAATTAGCAATTTCATAGACACAGGTGTGGGCAATCAAGGCTAATTAGGACCAGGTGTTTCCAATTAGCAATTTCATTGTCACAGGTGTGGGCGATCAAGAATAATTAGGACCAGGTATTTCCATTTAGCAATTTCAATGACACAGGTGTGGGCAATCAAGGTTAATTAAAACCAGGTTTTTGCAATTAGAAATTTGAGTGACACAGGTGTGGGCAATCAAGGCCAATTAGGACTAGGTGTTTGTAATTAGTAGTTTGAGTGACACAGGTGTGGGCAACCAAAGGTAATTATTGCCAGGTGTTTCCAGTTAGCAATTTCAGTAACACAGGTGAGGGCAATCAAGGCTAATTAGGACCAAGTGTTTCTACTTCCCAGTTTGCGTGACACAGGTGTGGGCAATCAAGGCTATTTAGGACTAAGTGTTTGCAACTAGCAGTTTGAGTGACACAGGTGTGGGCAATCAAGGCTAATTAGGACCACGTGTTTCTAAGTAGCAATTTCAATGACACAGGTGTGGGCAATCAAGGCTAATTAGTTTCAGGTACTTCCAATTAGAAAATTTAGTGACACAAGTGTGGTCAATCAAGGCTAATTAGCAACAGGTGTTTCCAATTAGCAGTTTCAGTGGCAGAGGTGTGGGCAATCAAGGCTAATTAGGACCAGGTATTTCCCATTAGAAATTTCAGTAACACAGGTTTGGGCAATCAAGGCTAATTAGGACCAGAAATCATAAAGAATTTCAGTGATAATGGTGTTGGCACACAAGTCTAATTAAGACCTGGTGTCTTAAATTACCCATTTCAGTGACACAGGTGTGGGTAATCAAGGCTAATTAAGAACAGGTGTTTCCCATTAGCAATTTCAGTGACTCAGGTGTGGGCAATCAAGGTTAATTAGGACCTGGTGTTTCTAATTAGCAGTTTTAGTGACACAGGTGTGGGTAATCAAGGCTATTTAGGACCAGGTGTTTCCAATTTGCAGTTTGAGTGACACAGGTGTGGGCAATCAAGGATAATTTTGACCAGGTGTTTCTAAGTAGAAAATTCAGTGACACAGGTGTGGGCAATGAAGGCTAATTAGGACCACCTGTCTCCCATTAGGAATTTCAGAGACACAAGTTTGGGCAATCAAGGCTAATTAGGACCAGGTGTTTCTAATTACAAATTTGAGTGAGACTGGTGTGGGGAATCAAGGCTAATTAGGACCAGGTGTTTCTAATTACCAAATCGAGTGACACAGGTGTGGGCAATCAAGGCTAATTAAGACCAAGGTACACAAATAATTTCAGTGATTAGAGTGTTGGCAATCAAGACTAATTAAGACCTGGTGTCTTAAATTACCCATTTCAGTGACACAGGTGTGGGTAATCAAGGCTAATTAGGACCAGGTGTTTCCAATTAGCAATTTGAGTAACACAGGTGTGGGGAATTAAGACTAATTATGACCAAGTTTTTTCAATTAGCAATTTCAAGGACACAGGCGAGGGCAATCAAGGCTAATTAGGACCAGGTGTTTCCCATTACCAACCTCAGTGACACAAGTGTGGGCAATCAAGGCTAATTAGGACCAGGTGTTTCCAATGAGGAATTTCAATTACCTCAGGAATGGGCATACAAGGCTAATTAGGACCAGGTGTTTCCCCTTAGAAATTTCATGGACACAGGTTTGGGCCATCAATGCTAATTAGGACCAGGTGTTTCCCATTAGCCATTTCAGTGACACAGGTGTGGGCAATCAATGCTAATTAGGTACAGGTGTTTGTAATTAGCAGTTTCAGTGACACAGGTGAGGGCAATCATGGCTAATTAGCATCAGGTTTATAATTAGCAATTTCAGTGACACAGGTGTGGGCAATCAAAGCTAATTAGGACCAGGTGTTTCTAATTACCAATTTGAGTGAAACCTGTATGGGCAATCAAAGCTAATTAGAACCAGGTGTTTGTAATTAGCAATTTCAGTGACACAGGTGTGGGCAATCAAGGCTAATTAGAACCAGGGGTTTCCCATTACCAATTTCAGTGACACAGGTTGGGGCAATCAAGGCTAATTAGGACCAGGGTTCATAAATGATTTCAGTGATTACAGTTTTGGCAAGTAAGTCTAATTAAGACCTGGTGTATTAAATTAGCAATTTCAGTGACACAGGTGTGGGCAATCAAGGCTAATTAGGACCAGGTGTTTCCAATTAGCAATTTCAGTGACACAGGTGTGGGAAATCAGGGCTAATTAGGACCAGGTGTTTCCAATTAGCAATTTCAATGACATGGGTGTGGGCAATCAAGGCTAATTAGGACCAGGTGTTTCCCATTACCAACCTCAGTGACACAAGTGTGGGCAATCAAGGCTAATTAGGACCAGGTGTTTTCAATTAGTAGTTTGAGTGACACTGTTTTCAGCAATCAAGTTTAATTAGGACCAGGTGTTTCTAAATAGCAATTTCAGTGACACAGGTGAGGGCAATGGAGACTAATTAGGACCAGGTGTTTCTAATTAGCAATTTCATTGACACAGGTATGGGCAATCAAGTGTAATTTGGACTAGGTCTTTCCAATTAGCAATTTGATTGACACATGAGTGCTCAATCAAAGCTAATTAAGACCAGGTGTTCCCAATTAGCAATTTCAGTGACATAGGTGTGGGCAAACAAGGCTAATTAGGACCAGATGTTTCCAATTAGTAATTCGAGTGACACAGGTGTTGGCAATGAAGGATAATTAGGACCAAGTGATTCCAATACTAATTAAAACCTGGTGTCTTAAATAACCAATTTCAGTGACAGAGGTGTGGGCAATTGAGGCTAATTAGGACCTGGTGTTTCTCATTAGCAGTTTCAGTGACACAGGTGTGGGTAATCAAGCCTAATTAGGACTAGGTGTTTGTAATTATTAGTTTGAGTGACACAGGTGTGGGCAACCAAAGGTAATTAGTGCCAGGTGTTTCCAGTTAGCAATTTCAGTAACACAGGTGAGGGCAATCAAGGCTAATTAGGACCAAGTGTTTCTATTTCCCAGTTTGAGTGACACAGGTGTGGGCAATCAAGGCTATTTAGGACTAAGTGTTTGCAACTAGCAGTTTGAGTGACACAGGTGTGGGCAATCAAGGCTAATTAGGACCACGTGTTTCTAAGTAGCAATTTCAATGACACAGGTGTGGGCAATCAAGGCTAATTAGGACCAGATACTTCCAATTAGAAAATTTAGTGACAAAAGTGTGGTCAATCAAGGCTAATTAGCAACAGGTGTTTCCAATTAGCAGTTTCAGTGGCAGAGGTGTGGGCAATCAAGGCTAATTAGGACCAGGTATTTCCCATTAGAAATTTCAGTAACACAGGTTTGGGCAATCAAGGCTAATTAGGACCAGGTATTTCCCATTAGAAATTTCAGTAACACAGGTTTGGGCAATCAAGGCTAATTAGGACCAGGGATCATAAAGGATTTCAGTGATAACAGTGTTGGCAAACAAGTCTAATTAAGACCTGGTGTCTTAAATTACCCATTTCAGTGACACAGGTGTGGGTAATCAAGGCTAATTAAGACCAGGTGTTTCCCATTAGCAATTTCAGTGACTCAGGTGTGTGCAATCAAGGTTAATTAGGACCTGGTGTTTCTAATTAGCAGTTTTAGTGACACAGGTGTGGGTAATCAAGGCTATTTAGGACCAGGTGTTTCCAATTTGCAGTTTGAGTGACACAGGTGTGGGCAATCAAGGATAATTTTGACCAGGTGTTTCTAAGTAGAAAATTCAGTGACACAGGTGTGGGTAATGAAGGCTGATTAGGACCATCTGTCTCCCATTAGCAATTTCAGAGACACAGGTTTGGGCAATCAAGGCTAATTAGGACCAGGTGTTTCTAATTACAAATTTGAGTGAGACTGGTGTGGGGAATCAAGGCTAATTAGGACCAGGTGTTTCTAATTACCAAATTGAGAGACACAGGTGTGGGCAATCAAGGCTAATTAAGACCAAGGTACACAAATAATTTCAGTGATTAGAGTGTTGGCAATCAAGACTAATTAAGACCTGGTGTCTTAAATTACCCATTTCAGTGACACAGGTGTGGGTAATCAAGGCTAATTAGGACCAGGTGTTTCCAATTAGCAATTTGAGTAACACAGGTGTGGGGAAATAAGACTAATTATGACCAAGTTTTTCCAATTAGCAATTTCAAGGACACAGGCGAGGGCAATGAAGGCTAATTAGGACCAGGTGTTTCCCATTACCAACCTCAGTGACACTAGTGTGGGCAATCAAGGCTAATTAGGACCAGGTGTTTCCAATTAGCACTTTTAAAGACACAGGCATGGGGAATCAAGGCTAAATAGGACCAGGTGTTTAAAATTAGCAATTTCAGGGACACTGGCGTGGGCAATCAAGGCTAATTACGACCAACCAGGTGTTTCCAATTAGCAATTTCATAGACACAGGTGTGGGCAATCAAGGCTAATTAGGACCAGGTGTTTCCAATTAGCAATTTCATTGTCACAGGTGTGGGCGATCAAGAATAATTAGGACCAGGTATTTCCATTTAGCAATTTCAATGACACAGGTGTGGGCAATCAAGGTTAATTAAAACCAGGTTTTTGCAATTAGAAATTTGAGTGACACAGGTGTGGGCAATCAAGGCCAATTAGGACTAGGTGTTTGTAATTAGTAGTTTGAGTGACACAGGTGTGGGCAACCAAAGGTAATTAGTGCCAGGTGTTTCCAGTTAGCAATTTCAGTAACACAGGTGAGGGCAATCAAGGCTAATTAGGACCAAGTGTTTCTACTTCCCAGTTTGAGTGACACAGGTGTGGGCAATCAAGGCTAATTAGGACCAGGTGTTTCTAAGTAGCAGTTTGAGTGACACAGGTGTTGGCCATCAAGGCTAATTCGGACCAGGTGTTAACAATTAGCAATTTCAGGGACACATGTGTAGAGGATCAAGGTTAAGTAGGACCAGGTGTTTCCAATTAGCAATTTCAGTGACACAGGTGTGAGCAATCAAGGCTAATTAGGACCAGGTGTTTCCAATTAGCAATTGCAGTGACACAGGTGTGAGCGATGTGGGCTAATTAGAACCAGGTGTTTCCAATTAGCGATTTCAGTGACACAGGTGTGGGCAACAAAGGCTAATTAGGACCAGGTGTTTCCAATGAGGAATTTCAATTACCTCAGGAATGGGCATACAAGGCTAATTAGGACCAGGTGTTTCCCCTTAGCAATTTCAGTGACTCAGGTGTGGGCAATCAAGGCTAATTAGGACCAGGTGTTTCTAATTAGCAATTTCAGTGACAGGTGTGAGAAATCAAGCCTAATTCGGACAAGGTGTTTCCCATTAGCAATTTCAGCGACACAGGTGTGGGCAATCAAGGCTATTTGGGACCAGGTGTTTCCAATTAGCAATTTGAGTAACACACGTGTGGGCCATCAAGGCTAATTAGGACAAGGTGTTTCCAATTAGCAATTTCAGGGACACAGGTGAGGGCAATCAAGGCTAATTAGGACCAGGTGTTTCCCATTACCAATTTCAGTGACACAGGTGGGGGCAATCAAGGCTAATTAGGACCAGGGTTCACAAATAATTTCACTGATTACAGCTTTCACAATTAAGTCTAATTAAGACTTGGTGTATTAAATTAGCAATTTCATAGACACAGGTGTGGGCAATCAGGCTAATTAGGACCAGGTGTTTCTAACTAGATGTTTCACTGACAAGGGTGAAGGCAATTAAGGCTACTTAGTACCAGTTGTTTCTAATTAGCAGGTTCAGTGACTCAGGCGTGGGCAATCAAGGCTAATTAGGACCAGGTGTTTCCAATTATCAATTTCAGTGACACAGGCCTGGGAAATCAGGGCTAATTAGGACCAGATGTTTCCAATTAGCAATTTCAATGACACAGGTGTGGGCAATCAAGGCTAATCAGGACCAGGTGTCTCCAATTAGCAATTTCATGGTCACAGGTGTGGGAGATCAAGAATAATTAGGACCAGGTATTTCCATTTAGCAATTTCAATGACACAGGTGTGGGCAATCAAGGCTAATTAAAACCAGGTGTTTGCAATTAAAAATTTGAGTAACACAGTTGTGGGCAATCAAGGCCAATTAGGACCAGATTTTTCCCATTAGCAATTTCAGTGACACAGGTGTGGGCTGTGAAGGCTAAATAAGAGCAGGTGTTTCTAAATGGCAATTTCAGTGACACAGGTGTGGTCAATCAAGGCTAACTAGGACCACATTTTTCCCATTAGAAATTTCAGTGACACAGGTGTGGGCAATCAATGCTAATTAGGACCAGGTGTTTCCCCTTAGCAATTTCAGTGACACAGGTGTGGGCAATCAAGGCTAATTAGGACAAGGTGTTTCTAATTAGCAATTTCAGTGACAGGTGTGAGAAATCAAGCCTAATTCGGACAAGGTGTTTCCCATTAGCAATTTGAGTGACACAGGTGTGGGAAATCAAGGCAAATTAGGATCAGGTGTTTTTAAGTAGCAGTTTGAGTGACACAGGTGTGGGCAATCAAGGCTATTTGGGACCAGGTGTTTGCAATTATCAATTTGAGTAACACACGTGTGGGCCATCAAGGCTAATTAGGACCAGGTGTTTCCCATTACCAATTTCAGTGACACAGGTGGGGGCAATCAAGGCTAATTAAGACCAAGGTACACAAATAATTTCAGTGATTAGAGTGTTGGCAATCAAGACTAATTAAGACCTGGTGTCTTAAATTACCCATTTCAGTGACACAGGTGTGGGTAATCAAGGCTAATTAGGACCAGGTGTTTCCAATTAGCAATTTGAGTAACACAGGTGTGGGGAATTAAGACTAATTATGACCAAGTTTTTCCAATTAGCAATTTCAAGGACACAGGCGAGGGCAATCAAGGCTAATTAGGACCAGGTGTTTCCCATTACCAACCTCAGTGACACAAGTGTGGGCAATCAAGGCTAATTGGGACCAGGTGTTACCAATTAGCACTTTCAAAGACACAGGCATGGGCAATCAAGGCTAATTAGGACCAGGTGTTTTCAATTAGTAGTTTGAGTGACACTGTTTTCAGCAATCAAGGTTAATTAGGACGAGGTGTTTCTAATTAGCAATTTCAGTGACACAGGTGAGGGCAATGGAGACTAATTAGGACCAGGTGTTTCTAATTAGCAATTTCATTGACACAGGTATGGGCAATCAAGTGTAATTTGGACTAGGTCTTTCCAATTAGCAATTTGATTGACACATGAGTGCTCAATCAAAGCTAATTTAGACCAGGTGTTCCCAATTAGCAATTTCAGTGACATAGGTGTGGGCAAACAAGGCTAATTAGGACCATATGTTTCCAATTAGTAATTTGAGTGACACAGGTGTTGGCAATGAAGGCTAATTAGGACCAAGTCATTCCAATACTAATTAAAACCTGGTGTCTTAAATAACCAATTTCAGTGACAGAGGTGTGGGCAATTGAGGCTAATTAGGACCTGGTGTTTCTCATTAGCAGTTTCAGTGACACAGGTGTGGGTAATCAAGCCAAATTAGGACTAGGTGTTTGTAATTAGTAGTTTGAGTGACACAGGTGTGGGCAACCAAAGGTAATTAGTGCCAGGTGTTTCCAGTTAGCAATTTCAGTAACACAGGTGAGGGCAATCAAGGCTAATTAGAACCAAGTGTTTCTATTTCCCAGTTTGAGTGACACAGGTGTGGGCAATCAAGGCTAATTAGGACCACGTGTTTCTAAGTAGCAATTTCAATGACACAGGTGTGGGCAATCAAGGCTAATTAGGACCAGGTACTTCCAATTAGAAAATTTAGTGACACAAGTGTGGTCAATCAAGGCTAATTAGCAACAGGTGTTTCCAATTAGCAGTTTCAGTGGCAGAGGTGTGGGCAATCAAGGCTAATTAGGACCAGGTATTTCCCATTAGAAATTTCAGTAACACAGGTTTGGGCAATCAAGGCTAATTAGGACCAGGGATCATAAAGAATTTCTGTGATAACAGTGTTGGCAAACAAGTCTAATTAAGACCTGGTGTCTTAAATTACCCATTTCAGTGACACAGGTGTGGGTAATCAAGGCTAATTAAGACCAGGTGTTTCCCATTAGCAATTTCAGTGACTCAGGTGTGTGCAATCAAGGTTAATTAGGACCTGGTGTTTCTAATTAGCAGTTTTAGTGACACAGGTGTGGGTAATCAAGGCTATTTAGGACCAGGTGTTTCCAATTTGCAGTTTGAGTGACACAGGTGTGGGCAATCAAGGATAATTTTGACCAGGTGTTTCTAAGTAGAAAATTCAGTGACACAGGTGTGGGCAATGAAGGCTAATTAGGACCACCTGTCTCCCATTAGCAATTTCAGAGACACAGGTTTGGGCAATCAAGGCTAATTAGGACCAGGTGTTTCTAATTACCAAATTGAGAGACACAGGTGTGGGCAATCAAGGCTAATTAAGACCAAGGTACACAAATAATTTCAGTGATTAGAGTGTTGGCAATCAAGACTAATTAAGACCTGGTGTCTTAAATTACCCATTTCAGTGACACAGGTGTGGGTAATCAAGGCTAATTAGGACCAGGTGTTTCCAATTAGCAATTTGAGTAACACAGGTGTGGGGAATTAAGACTAATTATGACCAAGTTTTTCCAATTAGCAATTTCAAGGACACAGGCGAGGGCAATCAAGGCTAATTAGGACCAGGTGTTTCCCATTACCAACCTCAGTGACACAAGTGTGGGCAATCAAGGCTAATTAGGACCAGTTGTTTCCAATTAGCACTTTCAGAGACACAGGCATGGGGAATCAAGGCTAAATAGGACCAGGTGTTTACAATTAGCAATTTCAGGGACACTGGCATGGGCAATCAAGGCTAATTATGACCAGGTGTTTCCAATTAGCAATTTCATTGACAAAGGTGTGGGCAATCAAGGCTAATTAGGACCAGGTGTTTCCAGTTAGCAATTTCATTGTCACAGGTGTGGGTGATCAAGAATAATTAGGACCAGGTATTTCCATTTAGCAATTTCAATGACACAAGTGTGGGCAATCAAGGCTAATTAAAACCAGGTGTTTGCAATTAGAAATTTGAGTGACACTGGTGTGGGCAATCAAGGCTAATTAGGACCAGGTGTTTCCAATTAGCAATTTCAGTGACACAGGTGTGGGAAATCAAGGCTAATTAGGACCAGATGTTTCCAATTAATAATTTGAGTGACACAGGTGTTGGCAATGAAGGCTAATTAGCACCAAGTGATTCCAATAAGCAATTTCAGTGACACAGGTGTGGGCAATCAAGGCTAATTAGGACGAGGGTTCATAAATAATTTCAGGGATTACAGTGTTGGCAATGGAGACTAATTAAAATCTGGTGTCTTAAACAACCAATTTCAGTGATAGAGGTGTGGGCAATCAAGGCTAATTAGGACCAGGTGTTTCTAATTAGCAGTTTCAGTGACACAGGTGAGGGCAATCAAGGCAAATTAGGATCAGGTGTTTCTAAGTAGCAGTTGGAATGACACAGGTGTGGGCAATCAAGGCTATGTGGGACCATGTGTTTCCAATTAGCAATTTGAGTAACATACATGTGGGCCATCAAGGCTAATTAGGACCAGGTGTTTCTAAGTAGCAGTTTGAGTGACACAGGTGTGGGCCATCAAGGCTATTTAGGACCATGTGTTTCCAATTATCAATTGGAGTGTCACAGGTGTGGGCCATCAAGGCTAATTAGGACCAGGTGTTAACAATTAGCAATTTCAGGGACACATGTGTGGAGGATCAAGGCTAATTAGGACCAGGTGTTTCCAATTAGCAATTTCCGTGACACAGGTGTGAACAATCAAGGCTAATTAGGACCAGGTGTTTCCAATTAGCAATTGCAGTGACACAGGTGTGGGCAACAAAGTCTAATTTGGACCAGGTGTTTCCAATTAGGAATTTCAATTACAGCAGGAATGGGCAATCAAGGCTAATTAGGACCAGATGTTTCCCCTTAGCAATTTTAGTGACACAGGTTTGGGCCATCAATGCTAATTAGGACCAGGTGTTTCCCATTAGCCATTTCAGTGACACAGGTGTGGGCAATCAATGCTAATTAGGACCAGGTGTTTGTAATTAGCAGTTTCAGTGACACAGGTGAGGACAATCAAGGCTAATTAGCACCAGGTTTCTAATTAGCAATTTCAGTGACACAGGTGTGGGCAATCAATGCTAATTCGGACCAGGTGTTTCTAATTAGCAATTTGAGTGAAACCGGCATGGGCAATCAAAGCTGATTAGAACCAGGTGTTTGTAATTAGCAATTTCAGTGATACAGGTGTGAGCAATCAAGGCTAATTAGGACCAGGTATTTCTAATTAGCAATTTGAGTGACACAGGTTGGGGCAATCAAGGCTAATTACGACCAGGTGTTTCCAATTAGCAATGTCAGTAACACAAGTGTGGGCAATCAAGGTTAATTAGAACAAGGTGTTTCCAATTAGCAATTTCAATAACACAGGTGTGTGCCACCAAGGCTAATTAGGACCAGGTGTTTCTCATTACCAATTTCAGTGACACAGGTGGGGGCAAACAAGGCTAATTAGGACCAGGTGCTTCCCATTACCATTTTCAGCAGGTGGGGGTAATCAAGGCTAATTAAGACCAGGGTTTATAAAACATTTCAATGATTACAGTTTTGTCAATTAAGTCTAATTAAGACCTGGTGTATTAAATTAGCAATTTCAGTGACACAGTTGTGGGCAGTCAGGCTAATTAGGACCAGGTGTTTCTAATTAGCAATTTCAGTGAAATAGGTGTGGAGGATCAATGCTAATTAGGACCAGGTGTTTACAATTAGCAATTTCAGGGACATTGGCATGGGCAATCAAGACTAATTACAAACGACCAGGTGTTTCCAATTAGCAATTTCATTGACACAGGTGTGGGCAATCAAGGCTAATTAGGACCAGGTGTTTCCAATTAGCAATTTCATTGTCACAGGTGTGGGCGATCAAGAATAATTAGAACCAAGTATTTCCATTTAGCAATTTGAATGACACAGGTGTGGGCAATCAAGGCTAATTAAAACCAGGTGTTTGCAATTAGAAATTTGAGTGACACAGGTGTGGGCAATCAAGGCCAATTAGGACCAGATTTTTCCCATTAGCAATTTCAGTGACACAGGTGTGGGCTGTGAAGGCTAAATAAGAGCAGGTGTTTCTAAATGGCAATTTCAGTGACACAGGTGTGGTCAATCAAGGCTAATTAGGACCAGATTTTTCCCATTAGAAATTTCAGTGACACATATGTGGGCAATCAATGCTAATTAGGACCAGGTGTTTCCCCTTAGCATTTTCAGTGACACAGGTGTGGGCAATCAAGGCTAATTAGGACCAGGTGTTTCTAATTAGCATTTTCAGTGACAGGTGTGAGAAATCAAGCCTAATTCGGACAAGGTGTTTCCCATTAGCAATTTCAGTGACACAGGTGTGGGCAATCAAGGCTAATTAGGACCAGGTGTTTTCAATTAGTAATTTGAGTGACACTGGTTTGGGCAATCAGGGCTAATTAGGACGAAATGTTTCTAATTAGCAATTTCAGTGACACAGGTGTGGGCATTCAAGGCTAATTAGGACCAGGTGTTTCTAAGTAGCAGTTTGAGTGACACAGGTGTTGGCCTTCAAGGCTATTTAGGACCATGTGTTTCCACTTATCAATTGGAGTGTCACAGGTGTGGACCATCAAGGCTAATTAGGACCAGGTGTTAACAATTAGCAATTTCAGGGACACATGTGTGGAGGATCAAGGCTAAGTAGGACCAGGTGTTTCCAATTAGCAATTTCAGTGACACAGGTGTGAGCAATCAAGGCTAATTAGGACCAGGATTTTCCAATTAGCAATTGCAGTGACACAGGTATGAGCAATGTGGGCTAATTAGAACTAGGTGTTTCTAATTAGCGATTTCAGTGACACATGTGTGGGCAACAAAGGCTAATTAGGACCAGGTGTTTCCAATGAGGAATTTCAATTACCTCAGGAATGGGCATACAAGGCTAATTAGGACCAGGTGCTTCCCTTTAGCAATTTCAATGACACAGGTTTGGGCCATCAATGCTAATTAGGACCAGGTGTTTCCCATTAGCCATTTCAGTGACACAGGTGTGGGCAATCAAGGCTAATTAGGACCAGGTGTTTCTAATTACCAATTTCAGTGAAACCAGTATGGGCAATCAAAGCTAATTAGAACCTGGTGTTTGTAATTAGCAATTTCAGTGACACAGGTGTGGGCAATCAAGGCTAATTAGAACCAGGTGTTTCCCATTACCAATTTCAGTGACAAAGGTTGGGGCAATCAAGGCTAATTAGGACCAGGGTTCATAAATGATTTCAGTGATTACAGTTTTGGCAAGTAAGTCTAATTAAGACCTGGTGTATTAAATTAGCAATTTCAGTGACACAGGTGTGGGCAATCAAGGCTAATTAGGACCAGGTGTTTCCAATTAGCAATTTCAGTGACACAGGTAGGGGAAATCAGGGCTAATTAGGACCAGGTGTTTCCAATTAGCAATTTTAATGACATGGGTGTGGGCAATCAAGGCTAATAAGGACCAGGTGTTTCCCATTACCAACCTCAGTGACACAAGTGTGGGCAATCAAGGCTAATTAGGACCAGGTGTTTTCAATTAGTAATTTGAGTGACACTGTTTTCAGCAATCAAGGTTAATTAGGACCAGGTGTTTCTAAATAGCATTTCAGTGACACAGGTGAGGGCAATCGAGACTAATTAGGACCAGGTGTTTCTAATTAGCAATTTCATTGACACAGGTATGGGCAATCAAGTGTAATTTGGACTAGGTCTTTCCAATTCGCAATTTGATTGACACATGAGTGCTCAATCAAAGCTAATTAAGACCAGGTGTTCCCAATTAGCAATTTCAGTGACATAGGTGTGGGCAAACAAGGCTAATTGGGACCAGGTGTTACCAATTAGCACTTTCAAAGACACAGGCATGGGCAATCAAGGCTAATTAGGACCAGGTGTTTTCAATTAGTAGTTTGAGTGACACTGTTTTCAGCAATCAAGGTTAATTAGGACCAGGTGTTTCTAAATAGCAATTTCAGTGACACAGGTGAGGGCAATCGAGACTAATTAGGACCAGGTGTTTCTAATTAGCAATTTCATTGACACAGGTATGGGCAATCAAGTGTAAGTTGGACTAGGTCTTTCCAATTAGCAATTTGATTGACACATGAGTGCTCAATCAAAGCTAATTAAGACCAGGTGTTCCCAATTAGCAATTTCAGTGACATAGGTGTGGGCAAACAAGTCTAATAAGGACCAGATGTTTCCAATTAGTAATTTGAGTGACACAGGTGTTGGCAATGAAGGCTAATTAGGACCAAGTGATTCCAATACTAATTAAAACCTGGTGTCTTAAATAACCAATTTCAGTGATAGAGGTGTGGGCAATTGAGGCTAATTAGGACCTGGTGTTTCTCATTAGCAGTTTCAGTGACACAGGTGTGGGTAATCAAGCCTAATTAGGACTAGGTGTTTGTAATTAGTAGTTTGAGTGACACAGGTGTGGGCAACCAAAGGTAATTAGTGCCAGGTGTTTCCAGTTAGCAATTTCAGTAACACAGGTGAGGGCAATCAAGGCTAATTAGGACCAAGTGTTTCTACTTCACAGTCTGAGTGACACAGGTGTGGGCAATCAAGGCTATTTAGGACTAAGTGTTTCCAACTAGCAGTTTGAGTGACACAGGTGTGGGCAATCAAGGCTAATTAGGACCACGTGTTTCTAAGTAGCATTTTCAATGACACAGGTGTGGGCAATCAAGGCTAATTAGGACAAGGTACTTCCAATTAGAAAATTTAGTGACACAAGTGTGGTCAATCAAGGCTAATTAGCAACAGGTGTTTCCAATTAGCAGTTTCAGTGGCAGAGGTGTGGGCAATCAAGGCTAATTAGGACCAGGTATTTCCCATTAGAAATTTCAGTAACACAGGTTTGGGCAATCAAGGCTAATTAGGACCAGGGATCATAAAGAATTTCAGTGATAACAGTGTTGGCAAACAAGTCTAATTAAGACCTGGTCTCTTAAATTACCCATTTCAGTGACACAGGTGTGGGTAATCAAGGCTAATTAAGACCAGGTGTTTCCCATTAGCAATTTCAGTGACTCAGGTGTGTGCAATCAAGGTTAATTAGGACCTGGTGTTTCTAATTAGCAGTTTTAGTGACACAGGTGTGGGTAATCAAGGCTATATAGGACCAGGTGTTTCCAATTTGCAGTTTGAGTGACACAGGTGTGGGCAATCAAGGATAATTTTGACCAGGTGTTTCTAAGTAGAAAATTCAGTGACACCGGTGTGGGCAATGAAGGCTAATTAGGACCACTTGTCTCCCATTAGCAATTTCAGAGACACAGGTTTGGGCAATCAAGGCTAATTAGGACCAGGTGTTTCTAATTACAAATTTGAGTGAGACTGGTGTGGGGAATCAAGGCTAATTAGGACCAGGAGTTTCTAATTACCAAATTGAGTGACACAGGTGTGGGCAATCAAGGCTAATTAAGACCAAGGTACACAAATAATTTCAGTGATTAGAGTGTTGGCAATCAAGACTAATTAAGACCTGGTGTCTTAAATTACCCATTTCAGTGACACAGGTGTGGGTAATCAAGGCTAATTAGGACCAGGTGTTTCCAATTAGCAATTTGAGTAACACAGGTGTGGGGAATTAAGACTAATTATGACCATGTTTTTCCAATTAGGAATTTCAAGGACACAGGCGAGGGCAATCAAGGCTAATTAGGACCAGGTGTTTCCCATTACCAACCTCAGTGACACTAGTGTGGGCAATCAAGGCTAATTAGGACCAGGTTTTTCCAATTAGCACTTTCAAAGACACAGGCATGGGGAATCAAGGCTAAATAGCACCAGGTGTTTAAAATTAGCAATTTCAGGGACACTGGCATGGGCAATCAAGGCTAATTACGACCAACCAGGTGTTTCCCATTAGCAATTTCATGGACACAGGTGTGGGCTATTAAGGCTAATTAGGAACAGGTGTTTCCAATTAGCAATTTCATTGTCACAGGTGTGGGCGATCAAGAATAATTAGGACCAGGTATTTCCATTTAGCAATTTCAATGACACAGGTGTGGGCAATCAAGTCTAATTAAAACCAGGTTTTTGCAATTAGAAATTTGAGTGACACAGGTGTGGGCAATAAAGGCCAATTAGGACCAGATTTTTCCCATTAGCAATTTCAGTGACACAGGTGTGGGCTGTGAAGGCTAAATAAGAGCAGGTGTTTCTAAATGGCAATTTCAGTGACACAGGTGTGGTCAATCAAGGCTAATTATGACCTGATTTTTCCCATTAGAAATTTCAGTGACAGAGATGTGGGCAATCAATGCTAATTAGGACCAGGTGTTACCCTTAGCTATTTCAGTGACACAGGTGTGGGCAATCAAGGCAAATTAGGACCAGGTGTTTCTAATTAGCAATTTCAGTGACAGGTGTGAGAAATCAAGCCTAATTCGGACAAGGTGTTTCCCTTTAGCAATTTCAGTGACACAGGTGTGGGCAATCAAGGCAAATTAGGATCAGGTGTTTCTAAGTAGCAGGTTGAGTGACACAGGTGTGGGCAATCAAGGCTATTTGGGACCAGGTGTTTCCAATTAGCAATTTCAGGGACACAGGTGAGGGCAATCAAGGCTAATTACGACCAGGTGTTTCCCATTACCAATTTCAGTGACACAGGTGGGGGCAATCAAGGCTAATTAGGACCAGGGTTCACAAATAATTTCACTGATTACAGCTTTGACAATTAAGTCTAATTAAGACTTGGTGTATTAAATTAGCAATTTCATAGACACAGGTGTGGGCAATCAATCTAATTAGGACCAGGTGTTTCTAACTAGATGTTTCACTGACACGGGTGAAGGCAATTAAGGCTAATTAGGGCCAGTTGTTTCTAATTAGCAGGTTCAGTGACACAGGAGTGGGCAATCAAGGCTAATTAGGACAAGGTGTTTCCAAATACCAATTTCAGTGACATAGTTGTGGGCAATCAAGGCTAATTAGGACCAGGTGTTTTCAATTAGTAATTTGAGTGACACTGGTTTGGGCAATCAGGGCTAATTAGGACCAAATGTTTCTAATTAGCAATTTCAGTGACACAGGTGTGGGCAATCAAGGCTAATTAGGACCAGGTGTTTCTAAGTAGCAGTTTGAGTGACACAGGTGTTGGCCATCAAGGCTATTTAGGACCATGTGTTTCCAATTAGCAATTGGAGTGTCACAGGTGTGGGCCATCAAGGCTAATTAGGACCAGGTGTCAACAATTAGCAATTTCAGGGACACATGTGTGGAGGATCAAGGCTAATTAGGACCAGGTGTTTCCAATTAGCGATTTCAATGACACAGGTGTGGGCAATCAAGGCTAATCAGGACCAGGTGTTTCCCATTACCAACCTCAGTGACACAAGTGTGGGCAATCAAGGCTAATTAGGACCAGGTGTTTCCAATTAGCACTTTCAAAGACACAGGCATGGGGAATCAAGGCTAAATAGGACCAGGTGTTTACAATTAGCAATTTCAGGGACACTGGCATGGGCAATCAAGGCTAATTACGACCGACCAGGTATTTAGAATTAGCAATTTCATTGACACAGGTGTGGGCAATCAAGGCTAATTAGGACCAGGTGTTTCCAATTAGCAATTTCATTGTCACAGGTGTGGGTGATCAAGAATAATTAGGACCAGGTATTTCCATTTAGCAATTTCAATGACACAGGTGTGGGCAAACAAGGCTAATTAAAACCAGGTGTTTGCAATTAGAAATTTGAGTGACACAGGTGTGGGCAATCAAGGCCAATTAGGACCAGATTTTTCCCATTAGCAATTTCAGTGACATAGGTGTGGGCTGTGAAGGCTAAATAAGAGCAGGTGTTTCTAAATGCCAATTTCAGTGACACAGGTTTGGTCAATCAAGGCTAATTAGGACCAGATTTTTCCCATTAGCAATTTCAGTGACACAGATGTGGGCAATCAACGCTAATTAGGACCAGGTGTTTCCCCTTAGCAATTTCAGTGACACAGGTGTGGGCAATCAAGGCTAATTAGGACCAGGTGTTTCCCCTTATCAATTTCAGTGACACAGGTGTGGGCAATCAAGGCTAATTAGGACCAGGTGTTTCTAATTAGCAATTTCAGTGACAGGTGTGAGAAATCAAGCCTAATTCGGACAAGGTGTTTCCCATTAGCAATTTCAGTGACACAGGTGTGGGCAATCAAGGCCTATTAGGATCAGGTGTTTCTAAGTAGCAGTTTGAGTGACACAGGTGTGGGCAATCAAGGCTAATTAGGACCAGGTGTTTTCAATTAGTAATTTGAGTGACACTGGTTTGGGCAATCAGGGCTAATTAGGACCAAATGTTTCTAATTAGCAATTTCAGTGACAGAGGTGTGGGCAATCAAGGCTAATTAGGACCAGGTGTTTCTAAGTAGCAGTTTGAGTGACACAGGTGTTGGCCATCAAGGCTATTTAGGACCATGTGTTTCCAATTAGCAATTGGAGTGTCACAGGTGTGGGCCTTCAAGGCTAATTAGGACCAGGTGTTAACAATTTGCAATTTCAGGGACACATGTGTGGAGGGTCAAGGCTAAGTAGGACCAGGTGTTTCCAATTAGCAATTTCAGTGACACAGGTGTGAGCAATCAAGGCTAATTAGGACCAGGTGTTTCCAATTAGCAATTGCAGTGACACAGGTGTGAGCGATGTGGGCTAATTAGAACCAGGTGTTTCTAATTAGCGATTTCAGTGACACAGGTGTGGGCAACAAAGGCTAATTAGGACCAGGTGTTTCCAATGAGGAATTTCAATTACCTCAGGAATGGGCATACAAGGCTAATTAGGACCAGGTGTTTCCCCTTAGAAATTTCATGGACACAGGTTTGGGCCATCAATGCTAATTAGGTCCAGGTGTTTCCCATTAGCCATTTCAGTGACACAGGTGTGGGCAATCAATGCTAATTAGGTCCAGGTGTTTGTAATTAGCTGTTTCAGTGACACAGGTGAGGGCAATCATGGCTAATTAGCACCAGGTTTCTAATTAGCAATTTCAGTGACACAGGTGTGGGCAATCAAAGCTAATTAGGACCAGGTGTTTCTAATTACCAATTTCAGTGAAACCTGTATGAGCAATCAAAGCTAATTAGAACCAGGTGTTTGTAATTAGCAATTTCAGTGACACAGGTGTGGGCAATCAAGGCTAATTAGAACCAGGTGTTTCCCATTACCAATTTCAGTGACACAGGTTGGGGCAATCAAGGCTAATTAGGACCAGGTGTTAACAATTAGCAATTTCAGGGACACATGTGTGGAGGATCAAGGCTAAGTAGGACCAGGTGTTTCCAATTAGCAATTTCAGTGACACAGGTGTGAGCAATCAAGGCTAATTAGGACCAGGTGTTTCCAATTAGCAACTGCAGTGACACAGGTGTGGGCAACAAAGGCTAATTAGGGCCATGTGTTTCCAATGAGGAAATTCAATTACCTCAGGAATGGGCATACAAGGCTAATTAGGACCAGGTGTTTCCCCTTAGCAATTTCAGTGACACAGGTTTGGGCCATCAATGCTAATTAGGACCAGGTGTTTCCCATTAGCCATTCAGTGACACAGGTGTGGGCAATCAATGCTAATTAGGTCCAGGTGTTTGTAATTAGCAGTTTCAGTGACACAGGTGAGGGCAATCAAGGCTAATTAGCACCAGGTTTCTAATTAGCAATTTCAGTGACACAGGTGTGGGCAATCAAAGCTAATTAGGACCAGGTGTTTCTAATTACCAATTTGAGTGAAACCAGTATGGGCAATCAAAGCTAATTAGAACCAGGTGTTTGTAATTAGCAATTTCAGTGACACAGGTGTGGGCAATCAAGGCTAATTAGGACCTGCTGTTTCCCATTACCAATTTCAGTGACACAGGTTGGGGCAATCAAGGCTAATTAGGACCAGGGTTCATAAATGATTTCAGTGATTACAGTTTTGGCAAGTAAGTCTAATTAAGACCTGGTGTATTAATTTAGCAATTTCAGTGACACAGGTGTGGGCAATCAAGGCTAATTAGGACCAGGTGTTTCCAATTAGCAATTTCAGTGACAGAGGTGTGGCAATCAAAGTTAATTAGGACCAGGTGTTTCTAAGTAGCAGTTTGAGTGACACAGGTGTTGGCCATCAAGGCTATTTAGGACCATGTGTTTCCAATTAGCAATTGGAGTGTCACAGGTGTGGGCCTTCAAGGCTAATTAGGACCAGGTGTTAACAATTAGCAATTACAGGGACACATGTGTGGAGGATCAAGGCTAAGCAGGACCAGGTGTTTCCAATTAGCAATTTCAGTGACACAGGTGTGAGCAATCAAGGCTAATTAGGACCAGGTGTTTCCAATTAGCTATTGCAGTGACACAGGTGTGAGCAATGTGGGCTAATTAGAACCAGGTGTTTCTAATTAGCGATTTCAGTGACACAGGTGTGGGCAACAAAGGCTAATTAGGACCAGGTGTTTCCAATGAGGAATTTCAATTACCTCAGGAATGGGCATACAAGGCTAATTAGGACCAGGTGTTTCCCCTTAGAAATTTCATTGACACAGGTTTGGGCCATCAATGCTAATTAGGACCAGGTGTTTCCCATTAGCCATTTCAGTGACACAGGTGTGGGCAATCAATGCTAATTAGGTCCAGGTGTTTGTAATTAGCAGTTTCAGTGACACAGGTGAGGGCAATCAAGGCTAATTAGCACCAGATTTCTAATTAGCCATTTCAGTGACACAGGTGTGGGCAATCAAAGCTAATTAGGACCAGCTGTTTCTAATTACCAATTTCAGTGAAACCTGTATGTGCAATCAAAGCTAATTAGAACCAGGTGTTTGTAATTAGCAATTTCAGTGACACAGGTGTGGGCAATCAAGGCTAATTAGAACCAGGTGTTTCCCATTACCAATTTCAGTGACACAGGTTGGGGCAATCAAGGCTAATTAGGACCAGGTGTTAACAATTAGCAATTTCAGGGAAACATGTGTGGAGGATCAAGGCTAAGTAGGACCAGGTGTTTCCAATTAGCAATTTCAGTGACAAAGGTGTGAGCAATCAAGGCTAATTAGGACCAGGTGTTTCCAATTAGCAATTGCAGTGACACAGGTGTGAGTGATGTGGGCTAATTAGAACCAGGTGTTTCTAATTAGCGATTTCAGTGACACAGGTGTGGGCAACAAAGGCTAATTAGGACCAAGTGTTTCCAATGAGGAATTTCAATTACCTCAGGAATGGGCATACAAGGTTAATTAGGACCTGGTGTTTCCCCTTAGCAATTTCAGTGACACAGGTTTGGGCCATCAATGCTAATTAGGACCAGGTGTTTCCCATTAGCCATTTCAGTGACACAGGTGTGGGCAATCAATGCTAATTAGGTTCAGGTGTTTGTAATTAGCAGTTTCAGTGACACAGGTGAGGGCAATCAAGGCTAATTAGCATCAGGTTTCTAATTAGCAATTTCAGTGACACAGGTGTGGGCAATCAAAGCTAATTAGGACCAGGTGTTTCTAATTACCAATTTGAGTGAAACCTGTATGGGCAATCAAAGCTAATTAGAACCAGGTGTTTGTAATTAGCAATTTCAGTGACACAGGTGTGGGCAATCAAGGCTAATTAGAACCAGGTGTTTCCCATTACCAATTTCAGTGACACAGGTTGGGGCAATCAAGGCTAATTAGGACCAGGGTTCATACATGATTTCAGTGATTACAGTTTTGGCAAGTAAGTCTAATTAAGACCTGGTGTATTAAATTAGCAATTTCAGTGACACAGGTGTGGGCAATCAAGGCTAATTAGGACCAGGTGTTTCCAATTAGCAATTTCAGTGACACAGGTGTGGGAAATCAGGGCTAATTAGGACCAGGTGTTTCCAATTAGCAATTTCAATGACAAGGGTGTGGGCAATCAAGGCTAATTAGGACCAGGTGTTTCCAATTAGCAATTTCAGTGACACAGGTGTGGGAAATCAGGGCTAATTAGGACCAGGTGTTTCCAATTAGCAATTTCAATGACACAGGTGTGGGCAATCAAGGCTAATTAGGACCAGGTGTTTCCCATTACCAACCTCAGTGACACAAGTGTGGGCAATCAAGGCTAATTAGGATCAGGTGTTTTCAATTAGCAATTTGAGTGACACTGTTTTCAGCAATCAAGGTTAATTAGGACGAGGTGTTTCTAATTAGCAATTTCAGTGACACAGGTGAGGGCAATCGAGACTAATTAGGACCAGGTGTTTCTAATTAGCAATTTCATTGACACAGGTATGGGCAATCAAGTGTAATTTGGACTAGGTCTTTCCAATTAGCAATTTGATTGACACATGAGTGCTCAATCAAAGCTAATTAAGACCAGGTGTTCCCAATTAGCAATTTCAGTGACATAGGTGTGGGCAAACAAGTCTAATTAGGACCAGATGTTTCCAATTAGTAATTTGAGTGACACAGGTGTTGGCAATGAAGGCTAATTAGGACCAAGTGATTCCAATACTAATTAAAACCTGGTGTCTTAAATAACCAATTTCAGTGACAGAGGTGTGGGCAATTGAGGCTAATTAGGACCAGGTGTTTCTCATTAGCAGTTTCAGTGACACAGGTGTGGGTAATCAAGCCTAATTAGGACTAGGTGTTTGTAATTAGTAGTTTGAGTGACACAGGTGTGGGCAACCAAAGGTAATTAGTGCCAGGTGTTTCCAGTTAGCAATTTCAGTAACACAGGTGAGGGCAATCAAGGCTAATTAGGACCAAGTGTTTCTACTTCCCAGTTTGAGTGACAAGGGTGTGGGCAATCAAGGCTATTTAGGACTAAGTGTTTCCAACTAGCAGTTTGAGTGACACAGGTGTGGGCAATCAAGGCTAATTAGGACCACGTGTTTCTAAGTAGCAATTTCAATGACACAGGTGTGGGCAATCAAGGCTAATTAGTTTCAGGTACTTCCAATTAGAAAATTTAGTGACACAAGTGTGGTCAATCAAGGCTAATTAGCAACAGGTGTTTCCAATTAGCAGTTTCAGTGGCAGAGGTGTGGGCAATCAAGGCTAATTAGGACCAGGTATTTCCCATTAGAAATTTCAGTAACACAGGTTTGGGCAATCAAAGCTAATTAGGACCAGGGATCATAAAGAATTTCAGTGATAACAGTGTTGGCAAACAAGTCTAATTAAGACCTGGTGTCTTAAATTACCCATTTCAGTGACACAGGTGTGGGTAATCAAGGCTAATTAAGACCAGGTGTTTCCCATTAGCAATTTCAGTGACTCAGGTGTGTGCAATCAAGGTTAATTAGGACCTGGTGTTTCTAATTAGCAGTTTTAGTGACACAGGTGTGGGTAATCAAGGCTATTTAGGACCAGGTGTTTCCAATTTGCAGTTTGAGTGACACAGGTGTGGGCAATCAAGGATAATTTTGACCAGGTGTTTCTAAGTAGAAAATTCTGTGACACAGGTGTGGGCAATGAAGGCTAATTAGGACCACCTGTCTCCCATTAGCAATTTCAGAGACACAGGTTTGGGCAATCAAGGCTAATTAGGTCCAGGTGTTTCTAATTACAAATTTGAGTGAGACTGGTGTGGGGAATCAAGGCTAATTAGGACCAGGTGTTTCTAATTACCAAATTGAGTGACACAGGTGTGGGCAATCAAGGCTAATTAAGACCAAGGTACACAAATAATTTCAGTGATTAGAGTGTTGGCAATCAAGACTAATTAAGACCTGGTGTCTTAAATTACCCATTTCAGTGACACAGGTGTGGGTAATCAAGGCTAATTAGGACCAGGTGTTTCCAATTAGCAATTTGAGTAACACAGGTGTGGGGAATTAAGACTAATTATGACCAAGTTTTTCCAATTAGCAATTTCAAGGACACAGGCGAGGGAAATCAAGGCTAATTAGGACCAGGTGTTTCCCATTACCAACCTCAGTGACACAAGTGTGGGCAATCAAGGCTAATTAGGACCAGGTGTTTCCAATTAGCACTTTCAAAGACACAGGCATGGGGAATCAAGGCTAAATAGGACCAGGTGTTTACAATTAGCAATTTCAGGGACACTGGCATGGGCAATCAAGGCTAATTAGGACCAGGTGTTTCCAATTAGCAATTTCATTGTCACAGGTGTGGGCGATCAAGAATAATTAGGACCAGGTATTTCCATTTAGCAATTTCAATGACACAGGTGTGGGCAAACAAGGCTAATTAAAACCAGGTGTTTGCAATTAGAAATTTGAGTGACACAGGTGTGGGCAATCAAGGCCAATTAGGACCAGATTTTTCCCATTAGCAATTTCAGTGACATAGGTGTGGGCTGTGAAGGCTAAATAAGAGCAGGTGTTTCTAAATGGCAATTTCAGTGACACAGGTGTGGTCAATCAAGGCTAATTAGGACCAGATTTTTCCCATTAGCAATTTCAGTGACACAGAGGTGGGCAATCAAGGCTAATTAGGACCAGGTGTTTCCCCTTAGCAATTTCAGTGACACAGGTGTGGGCAATCAAGGCTAATTAGGACCAGGTGTTTCCCCTTAGCAATTTCAGTGACACAGGTGTGGGCAATCAAGGCTAATTAGGACCAGGTGTTTTTAATTAGCAATTTCAGTGACAGGTGTGAGAAATCAAGCCTAATTCGGACAAGGTGTTTCCCATTAGCAATTTCAGTGACACAGGTGTGGGCAATCAAGGCAAATTAGGATCAGGTGTTTCTAAGTAGCAGTTTGAGTGACACAGGTGTGGGCAATCAAGGCTAATTAGGACCAAATGTTTCTAATTAGCAATTTCAGTGACAGAGGTGTGGGCAATCAAGGCTAATTAGGACCAGGTGTTTCTAAGTAGCATTTTGAGTGACACAGGTGTTGGCCATCAAGGCTATTTAGGACCATGTGTTTCCAATTAGCAATTGGAGTGTCACAGGTGTGGGCCATCAAGGCTAATTAGGACCAGGTGTTAACAATTAGCAATTTCAGGGACACATGTGTGGAGGATCAAGGCTAAGTAGGACCAGGTGTTTCCAATTAGCAATTTCAGTGACACAGGTGTGAGCAATCAAGGCTAATTAGGACCAGGTGTTTCCAATTAGCAATTGCAGTGACACAGGTGTGAGCAATGTGGGCTAATTAGAACCAGGTGTTTCTAATTAGCGATTTCAGTGACACAGGTGTGGGCAACAAAGGCTAATTACGACCAGGTGTTTCCAATGAGGAATTTCAATTACCTCAGGAATGGGCATACAAGGCTAATTAGGACCAGGTGTTTCCCCTTAGAAATTTCATGGACACAGGTTTGGGCCATCAATGCTAATTAGGACCAGGTGTTTCCCATTAGCCATTTCAGTGACACAGGTGTGGGCAATCAATGCTAATTAGGTCCAGGTGTTTGTAATTAGCTGTTTCAGTGACACAGGTGAGGGCAATCATGGCTAATTAGCACCAGGTTTCTAATTAGCAATTTCAGTGACACAGGTGTGGGCAATCAAAGCTAATTAGGACCAGGTGTTTCTAATTACCAATTTCAGTGAAACCTGTATGAGCAATCAAAGCTAATTAGAACCAGGTGTTTGTAATTAGCAATTTCAGTGACACAGGTGTGGGCAATCAAGGCTAATTAGGACCAGGTGTTTCCAATTAGCAATTTCAGTGACAGAGGTGTGGCAATCAAAGTTAATTAGGACCAGGTGTTTCTAAGTAGCAGTTTGAGTGACACAGGTGTTGGCCATCAAGGCTATTTAGGACCATGTGTTTCCAATTAGCAATTGGAGTGTCACAGGTGTGGGCCTTCAAGGCTAATTAGGACCAGGTGTTAACAATTAGCAATTACAGGGACACATGTGTGGAGGATCAAGGCTAAGCAGGACCAGGTGTTTCCAATTAGCAATTTCAGTGACACAGGTGTGAGCAATCAAGGCTAATTAGGACCAGGTGTTTCCAATTAGCTATTGCAGTGACACAGGTGTGAGCAATGTGGGCTAATTAGAACCAGGTGTTTCTAATTAGCGATTTCAGTGACACAGGTGTGGGCAACAAAGGCTAATTAGGACCAGGTGTTTCCAATGAGGAATTTCAATTACCTCAGGAATGGGCATACAAGGCTAATTAGGACCAGGTGTTTCCCCTTAGAAATTTCATTGACACAGGTTTGGGCCATCAATGCTAATTAGGACCAGGTGTTTCCCATTAGCCATTTCAGTGACACAGGTGTGGGCAATCAATGCTAATTAGGTCCAGGTGTTTGTAATTAGCAGTTTCAGTGACACAGGTGAGGGCAATCAAGGCTAATTAGCACCAGATTTCTAATTAGCCATTTCAGTGACACAGGTGTGGGCAATCAAAGCTAATTAGGACCAGCTGTTTCTAATTACCAATTTCAGTGAAACCTGTATGTGCAATCAAAGCTAATTAGAACCAGGTGTTTGTAATTAGCAATTTCAGTGACACAGGTGTGGGCAATCAAGGCTAATTAGAACCAGGTGTTTCCCATTACCAATTTCAGTGACACAGGTTGGGGCAATCAAGGCTAATTAGGACCAGGTGTTAACAATTAGCAATTTCAGGGAAACATGTGTGGAGGATCAAGGCTAAGTAGGACCAGGTGTTTCCAATTAGCAATTTCAGTGACAAAGGTGTGAGCAATCAAGGCTAATTAGGACCAGGTGTTTCCAATTAGCAATTGCAGTGACACAGGTGTGAGTGATGTGGGCTAATTAGAACCAGGTGTTTCTAATTAGCGATTTCAGTGACACAGGTGTGGGCAACAAAGGCTAATTAGGACCAAGTGTTTCCAATGAGGAATTTCAATTACCTCAGGAATGGGCATACAAGGTTAATTAGGACCTGGTGTTTCCCCTTAGCAATTTCAGTGACACAGGTTTGGGCCATCAATGCTAATTAGGACCAGGTGTTTCCCATTAGCCATTTCAGTGACACAGGTGTGGGCAATCAATGCTAATTAGGTCCAGGTGTTTGTAATTAGCAGTTTCAGTGACACAGGTGAGGGCAATCAAGGCTAATTAGCATCAGGTTTCTAATTAGCAATTTCAGTGACACAGGTGTGGGCAATCAAAGCTAATTAGGACCAGGTGTTTCTAATTACCAATTTGAGTGAAACCTGTATGGGCAATCAAAGCTAATTAGAACCAGGTGTTTGTAATTAGCAATTTCAGTGACACAGGTGTGGGCAATCAAGGCTAATTAGAACCAGGTGTTTCCCATTACCAATTTCAGTGACACAGGTTGGGGCA
This sequence comes from Typhlomys cinereus, assembly GCA_023101885.1. NCBI lineage: Eukaryota > Metazoa > Chordata > Mammalia > Rodentia > Platacanthomyidae > Typhlomys > Typhlomys cinereus. The sequence continues at coordinate 269,287 of JALPQD010000904.1, forward strand.
ATCAAGGCTAATTAGGACCAGGGTTCATACATGATTTCAGTGATTACAGTTTTGGCAAGTAAGTCTAATTAAGACCTGGTGTATTAAATTAGCAATTTCAGTGACACAGGTGTGGGCAATCAAGGCTAATTAGGACCAGGTGTTTCCAATTAGCAATTTCAGTGACACAGGTGTGGGAAATCAGGGCTAATTAGGACCAGGTGTTTCCAATTAGCAATTTCAATGACACGGGTGTGGGCAATCAAGGCTAATTAGGACCAGGTGTTTCCAATTAGCAATTTCAGTGACACAGGTGTGGGAAATCAGGGCTAATTAGGACCAGGTGTTTCCAATTAGCAATTTCAATGACACAGGTGTGGGCAATCAAGGCTAATTAGGACCAGGTGTTTCCCATTACCAACCTCAGTGACACAAGTGTGGGCAATCAAGGCTAATTAGGATCAGGTGTTTTCAATTAGCAATTTGAGTGACACTGTTTTCAGCAATCAAGGTTAATTAGGACGAGGTGTTTCTAATTAGCAATTTCAGTGACACAGGTGAGGGCAATCGAGACTAATTAGGACCAGGTGTTTCTAATTAGCAATTTCATTGACACAGGTATGGGCAATCAAGTGTAATTTGGACTAGGTCTTTCCAATTAGCAATTTGATTGACACATGAGTGCTCAATCAAAGCTAATTAAGACCAGGTGTTCCCAATTAGCAATTTCAGTGACATAGGTGTGGGCAAACAAGTCTAATTAGGACCAGATGTTTCCAATTAGTAATTTGAGTGACACAGGTGTTGGCAATGAAGGCTAATTAGGACCAAGTGATTCCAATACTAATTAAAACCTGGTGTCTTAAATAACCAATTTCAGTGACAGAGGTGTGGGCAATTGAGGCTAATTAGGACCAGGTGTTTCTCATTAGCAGTTTCAGTGACACAGGTGTGGGTAATCAAGCCTAATTAGGACTAGGTGTTTGTAATTAGTAGTTTGAGTGACACAGGTGTGGGCAACCAAAGGTAATTAGTGCCAGGTGTTTCCAGTTAGCAATTTCAGTAACACAGGTGAGGGCAATCAAGGCTAATTAGGACCAAGTGTTTCTACTTCCCAGTTTGAGTGACAAGGGTGTGGGCAATCAAGGCTATTTAGGACTAAGTGTTTCCAACTAGCAGTTTGAGTGACACAGGTGTGGGCAATCAAGGCTAATTAGGACCACGTGTTTCTAAGTAGCAATTTCAATGACACAGGTGTGGGCAATCAAGGCTAATTAGTTTCAGGTACTTCCAATTAGAAAATTTAGTGACACAAGTGTGGTCAATCAAGGCTAATTAGCAACAGGTGTTTCCAATTAGCAGTTTCAGTGGCAGAGGTGTGGGCAATCAAGGCTAATTAGGACCAGGTATTTCCCATTAGAAATTTCAGTAACACAGGTTTGGGCAATCAAAGCTAATTAGGACCAGGGATCATAAAGAATTTCAGTGATAACAGTGTTGGCAAACAAGTCTAATTAAGACCTGGTGTCTTAAATTACCCATTTCAGTGACACAGGTGTGGGTAATCAAGGCTAATTAAGACCAGGTGTTTCCCATTAGCAATTTCAGTGACTCAGGTGTGTGCAATCAAGGTTAATTAGGACCTGGTGTTTCTAATTAGCAGTTTTAGTGACACAGGTGTGGGTAATCAAGGCTATTTAGGACCAGGTGTTTCCAATTTGCAGTTTGAGTGACACAGGTGTGGGCAATCAAGGATAATTTTGACCAGGTGTTTCTAAGTAGAAAATTCTGTGACACAGGTGTGGGCAATGAAGGCTAATTAGGACCACCTGTCTCCCATTAGCAATTTCAGAGACACAGGTTTGGGCAATCAAGGCTAATTAGGTCCAGGTGTTTCTAATTACAAATTTGAGTGAGACTGGTGTGGGGAATCAAGGCTAATTAGGACCAGGTGTTTCTAATTACCAAATTGAGTGACACAGGTGTGGGCAATCAAGGCTAATTAAGACCAAGGTACACAAATAATTTCAGTGATTAGAGTGTTGGCAATCAAGACTAATTAAGACCTGGTGTCTTAAATTACCCATTTCAGTGACACAGGTGTGGGTAATCAAGGCTAATTAGGACCAGGTGTTTCCAATTAGCAATTTGAGTAACACAGGTGTGGGGAATTAAGACTAATTATGACCAAGTTTTTCCAATTAGCAATTTCAAGGACACAGGCGAGGGAAATCAAGGCTAATTAGGACCAGGTGTTTCCCATTACCAACCTCAGTGACACAAGTGTGGGCAATCAAGGCTAATTAGGACCAGGTGTTTCCAATTAGCACTTTCAAAGACACAGGCATGGGGAATCAAGGCTAAATAGGACCAGGTGTTTACAATTAGCAATTTCAGGGACACTGGCATGGGCAATCAAGGCTAATTAGGACCAGGTGTTTCCAATTAGCAATTTCATTGTCACAGGTGTGGGCGATCAAGAATAATTAGGACCAGGTATTTCCATTTAGCAATTTCAATGACACAGGTGTGGGCAAACAAGGCTAATTAAAACCAGGTGTTTGCAATTAGAAATTTGAGTGACACAGGTGTGGGCAATCAAGGCCAATTAGGACCAGATTTTTCCCATTAGCAATTTCAGTGACATAGGTGTGGGCTGTGAAGGCTAAATAAGAGCAGGTGTTTCTAAATGGCAATTTCAGTGACACAGGTGTGGTCAATCAAGGCTAATTAGGACCAGATTTTTCCCATTAGCAATTTCAGTGACACAGAGGTGGGCAATCAAGGCTAATTAGGACCAGGTGTTTCCCCTTAGCAATTTCAGTGACACAGGTGTGGGCAATCAAGGCTAATTAGGACCAGGTGTTTCCCCTTAGCAATTTCAGTGACACAGGTGTGGGCAATCAAGGCTAATTAGGACCAGGTGTTTCTAATTAGCAATTTCAGTGACAGGTGTGAGAAATCAAGCCTAATTCGGACAAGGTGTTTCCCATTAGCAATTTCAGTGACACAGGTGTGGGCAATCAAGGCAAATTAGGATCAGGTGTTTCTAAGTAGCAGTTTGAGTGACACAGGTGTGGGCAATCAAGGCTAATTAGGACCAAATGTTTCTAATTAGCAATTTCAGTGACAGAGGTGTGGGGAATCAAGGCTAATTAGGACCAGGTGTTTCTAATTACCAAATTGAGTGACACAGGTGTGGGCAATCAAGGCCAATTAGGACCAGATTTTTCCCATTAGCAATTCAGTGACACAGGTGTGGGCTGTGAAGGCTAAATAAGAGCAGGTGTTTCTAAATGGCAATTTCAGTGACACAGGTGTGGTCAATCAAGGCTAATTAGGACCAGATTTTTCCCATTAGCAATTTCAGTGACACAGAGGTGGGCAATCAAGGCTAATTAGGACCAGGTGTTTCCCCTTAGCAATTTCAGTGACACAGGTGTGAGCAATCAAGGCTAATTAGGACCAGGTGTTTCTAATTAGCAATTTTAGTGACAGGTGTGAGAAATCAAGCCTAATTTGGACAAGGTGTTTCCCATTAGCAATTTCAGTGACACAAGTGTGGGCAATCAAGGCAAATTAGGATCAGGTGTTTCTAAGTAGCAGTTTGAGTGACACAGGTGTGGGCAATCAAGGCTAATTAGGACCAGGTGTTTTCAATTAGTAATTTGAGTGACACTGGTTTGGGCAATCAGGGCTAATTAGGACCAAATGTTTCTAATTATCAATTTCAGTGACACAGGTGTGGGCAATCAAGGCTAAAAAACCAGGTATTTCTAAGTAGCAGTTTGAGTGACACAGGTGTTGGCCATCAAGGCTATTTAGGACCATGTGTTTCCAATTAGCAATTGGAGTGTCACAGGTGTGGGCCATCAAGGCTAATTAGGACCAGGTGTTAACAATTAGCAATTTCAGGGACACATGTGTGGAGGATCAAGGCTAAGTAGGACCAGGTGTTTCCAATTAGCAATTTCAGTGACACAGGTGTGAGCAATCAAGGCTAATTAGGACCAGGTGTTTCCAATTAGCAATTGCAGTGACACAGGTGTGAGCGATGTGGGCTAATTAGAACCAGGTGTTTCTAATTAGCGATTTCAGTGACACAGGTGTGGGCAACAAAGGCTATTTAGGACCAGGTGTTTCCAATGAGGAATTTCAATTACCTCAGGAATGGGCATACAAGGCTAATTAGGACCAGGTGTTTCCCCTTAGCAATTTCAGTGACACATGTTTGGGCCATCAATGCTATTTAGGACCAGGTGTTTCCCATTAGCCATTTCAGTGACACAGGTGTGGGCAATCAATGCTAATTAGGTCCAGGTGTTTGTAATTAGCAGTTTCAGTGACACAGGTGAGGGCAATCAAGGCTAATTAGGACCAGATGTTAACAATTAGCAATTTCAGGGACACATGTGTGGAGGATCAAGGCTAAGTAGGACCAGGTGTTTCCCATTAGCCATTTCAGTGACACAGGTTTGGGCAATTAATGCTAATTAGGTCCAGGTGTATGTAATTAGCAGTTTCAGTGACACAGGTGAGGGAAATCAAGGCTAATTAGCACCAGGTTTCTAATTAGCAATTTCAGTGACACAGGTGTGGGCAATCAAAGCTAATTAGGACCAGGTGTTTCTAATTACCAATTTGAGTGAAACAGGTATGGGCAATCAAAGATAAAACCACGTGTTTGTAATTAGCAATTTCAGTGACACAGGTGTGGGCAATCAAGGCTAATTAGGACCAGGTGTTTCCCATTACCAATTTCAGTGACACAGGTTGGGGCAATCAAGGCTAATTAGGACCAGGGTTCATAAATGATTTCAGTGATTACAGTTTTGGCAAGTAAGTCTAATTAAGACCTGGTGTATTAAATTAGCAATTTCAGTGACACAGGTGTGGGCAATCAAGGCTAATTAGGACCAGGTGTTTCCAATCAGCAATTTCAGTGGCACAGGTGTGGGAAATCAGGGCTAATTAGGACCAGATGTTTCCAATTAGCATTTTCAATGACATGGGTGTGGGCAATCAATGCTAATTAGGACCAGGTGTTTTCAATTAGTAATTTGAGTGACACTGTTTTCAGCAATCAAGGTTAATTAGGACCAGGTGTTTCTAATTAGCAATTTCAGTGACACAGGTGAGGGCAATAGAGACTAATTAGGACCAGGTGTTTCTAATTAGCAATTTCATTGACACAGGTATGGGCAATCAAGTGTAATTTGGACTAGGTCTTTCCAATTAGCAATTTGATGGACACATGAGTGCTCAATCAAAGCTAATTAAGACCAGGTGTTCCCAATTAGCAATTTCAGTGACACAGGTGTGGGCAAACAAGGCTAATTAGGACCAGATGTTTCCAATTAGTAATTTGAGTGACACAGGTGTTGGCAATGAAGGCTAATTAGGACCAAGTGATTCCAATACTAATTAAAACCTGGTGTCTTAAATAACCAATTTCAGTGACAGAGGTGTGGGCAATTGAGGCTAATTAGGACCAGGTGTTTCTCATTAGCAGTTTCAGTGACACAGGTGTGGGCAATCAAGCCTAATTAGGACTAGGTGTTTGTAATTAGTAGTTTGAGTGACACAGGTGTGGGCATCCAAAGGTAATTAGTGCCAGGTGTTTCCAGTTAGCAATTTCAGTAACACAGGTGAGGGCAATCAAGGTTAATTAGGACCAAGTGTTTCTACTTCCCAGTTTGAGTGACACAGGTGTGGGCAATCAAGGCTATTTAGGACTAAGTGTTTCCAACTAGCAGTTTGAGTGACACAGGTGTGGGAAATCAAGGCTAATTAGGACCACGTGTTTCTAAGTAGCAATTTCAATGACACAGGTGTGGGCAATCAAGGCTAATTAGGACCAGGTACTTCCAATTAGAAAATTTAGTGACACAAGTGTGGTCAATCAAGGCTAATTAGCAACAGGTGTTTCCAATTAGCAGTTTCAGTGGCAGAGGTGTGGGCAATCAAGGCTAATTAGGAACAGGTATTTCCCATTAGAAATTTCAGTAACACAGGTTTGGGCAATCAAGGCTAATTAGGACCAGCGATCATAAATAATTTCAGTGATAACAGTGTTGGCAAACAAGTTTAATAAGACCTGGTGTCTTAAATTACCCATTTCAGTGACACAGGTGTGGGTAATCAAGGCTAATTAAGACCAGGTGTTTCCCATTAGCAATTTCAGTGACTCAGGTGTGTGCAATCAAGGTTAATTAGGACCTGGTGTTTCTAATTAGCAGTTTTAGTGACACAGGTGTGGGTAATCAAGGCTATTTAGGACCAGGTGTTTCCAATTTGCAGTTTGAGTGACACAGTGTGGGCAATCAAGGATAATTTTGACCAGGTGTTTCTAAGTAGAAAATTCAGTGACACAGTTTTGGGCAATGTAGGCTAATAAGGACCACTTGTCTCCCATTAGCAATTTCAGAGACACAGGTTTGGGCAATCAAGGCTAATTAGGACCAGGTGTTTCTAATTACAAATTTGATTGAGACAGGTGTGGGCAATCAAGTCTAATTAAGACCAGGTGTTTCTAATTACCAAATTGAGTGACACAGGTGTGGGCAACCAAGGCTAATTAAGACCAAGGTTCACAAATAATTTCAGTGTTTAGAGTGTTGGCAATCAAGCAGAATTAAGGCCTGGTGTCTTAAATTACCCATTTCAGTGACATAGGTGTGGGTAATCAAGGCTAATTAGGACCAGCTGTTTCCAATTAGCAATTTGAGTAACACAGGTGTGGGGAATTAAGGCTAATTATGACCAGGTTTTTCCAATTAGCAATTTCAAGGACACAGGCGAGGGCAATCAAGGCTAATTAGGACCAGGTGTTTCCCATTACCAACCTCAGTGACACAAGTGTGGGCAATCAAGTCTAATTAGGACCAATTGTTTCCAATTACCACTTTCAGAGACACAGGCATGGGGAATCAAGGCTAAATAGGACCAGGTGTTTACAATTAGCAATTTCAGGGACACTGGTGTGGGCAATCAAAGCTAATTACGACCAGGTGTTTCCAATTAGCAATTTCATTGACAAAGGTGTGGGCAATCAAGGCTAATTAGGACCAGGTGTTTCCAATTAGCAATTTCATTGTCACAGGTGTGGGTGATCAAGAATAATTAGGACCAGGTATTTCCATTTAGCAATTTCAATGACACAAGTGTGGGCAATCAAGGCTACTTAAAACCAGGTGTTTGCAATTAGAAATTTGAGTGACACTGGTGTGGGCAGTCAAGGCTAATTAGGACCAGGTGTTTCCAGTTAGCAATTTCAGTGACACAGGTGTGGGCAATCAAGGCTAATTAGGACTAGGGTTCATAAATAATTTCAGGGATTACAGTGTTGGCAATCCAGACTAATTAAAATCTGGTGTCTTAAACAACCAATTTCAGTGATAGAGGTGTGGGCAATCAAGGCTAATTAGGACCAGGTGTTTCTAATTAGCAGTTTCAGTGACACAGGTGAGGGCAATCAAGGCAAATTAGGATCAGGTGTTTCTAAGTAGCAGTTGGAATGACACAGGTGTGGGCAATCAAGGCCATTTGGGACCATGTGTTTCCAATTAGCAATTTGAGTAACACACGTGTGGGCCATCAAGGCTAATTAGGACCAGGTGTTTCTAAGTAGCAGTTTGAGTGACACAGGTGTGGGCCATCAAGGCTATTTAGGACCATGTGTTTCCAATTATCAATTGGAGTGTCACAGGTGTGGGCCATCAAGGCTAATTAGGACCAGGTGTTTCCAATTAGCAATTTCCGTGACACAAGTGTGAACAATCAAGGCTAATTAGGACCAGGTGTTTCCAATTAGCAATTTCCATGACACAGGTGTGAGCAATCAAGGCTAATTAGGACCAGGTGTTTCCAATTAGCAATTGCAGTGACACAGGTGTGGGCAACAAAGTCTAATTTGGACCAGGTGTTTCCAATTAGGAATTTCAATTACAGCAGGAATGGGCAATCAAGGCTAATTAGGACCAGATGTTTCCCCTTAGCAATTTTAGTGACACAGGTTTGGGCCATCAATGCTAATTAGGACCAGGTGTTTCCCATTAGCCATTTCAGTGACACAGGTGTGGGCAATCAATGCTAATTAGGACCAGGTGTTTGTAATTAGCAGTTTCAGTGACACAGGTGAGGGCAATCAAGGCTAATTAGCACCAGGTTTCTAATTAGCAATTTCAGTGACACAGGTGTGGGCAATCAAAGCTAATTCGGACCCGGTGTTTCTAATTAGCAATTTGAGTGAAACCGGTATGGGCAATCAAAGCTGATTAGAACCAGGTGTTTGTAATTAGCAATTTCAGTGATACAGGTGTGAGCAATCAAGGCTAATTAGGACCAGGTATTTCTAATTAGCAATTTGAGTGACACAGGTGTGGGCAATCAAGGCTAATTACGACCAGGTGTTTCCAATTAGCAATTTCAGTAACACAAGTGTGGGCAATCAAGGTTAATTAGAACAAGGTGTTTCCAATTAGCAATTTCAATAACACAGGTGTGTGCCACCAAGGCTAATTAGGACCAGGTGTTTCTCATTACCAATTTCAGTGACACAGGTGGGGGCAAACAAGGCTAATTAGGACCAGGTGCTTCCCATTACCATTTTCAGCAGGTGGGGGTAATCAAGGCTAATTAAGACCAGGGTTTATAAAATATTTCAATGATTACAGTTTTGTCAATTAAGTCTAATTAAGACCTGGTGTATTAAATTAGCAATTTCAGTGACACAGTTGTGGGCAGTCAGGCTAATTAGGACCAGGTGTTTCTAATTAGCAATTTCAGTGAAACAGGTGTGGAGTATCAATGCTAATTAGGACCAGGTGTTTACAATTAGCAATTTCAGGGACACTGGCATGGGCAATCAAGGCTAATTACAACCGACCAGGTGTTTCCAATTAGCAATTTCATTGACACAGGTGTGGGCAATCAAGGCTAATTAGGACCAGGTGTTTCCAATTAGCAATTTCATTGTCACAGGTGTGGGCGATCAAGAATAATTAGGACCAGGTATTTCCATTTAGCAATTTCAATGACACAGGTGTGGGCAATCAAGGCTAATTAAAACCAGGTGTTTGCAATTAGAAATTTGAGTGACACAGGTGTGGGCAATCAAGGCCAATTAGGACCAGATTTTTCCCATTAGCAATTTCAGTGACACAGGTGTGGGCTGTGAAGGCTAAATAAGAGCAGGTGTTTCTAAATGGCAATTTCAGTGACACAGGTGTGGTCAATCAAGGCTAATTAGGACCAGATTTTTCCCATTAGAAATTTCAGTGACACAGATGTGGGCAATCAACGCTAATTAGGACCAGGTGTTTCCCCTTAGCAATTTCAGTGACACAGGTGTGGGCAATCAAGGCTAATTAGGACCAGGTGTTTCTAATTAGCAATTTCAGTGACAGGTGTGAGAAATCAAGCCTAATTCGGACAAGGTGTTTCCCATTAGCAATTTCAGTGATACAGGTGTGGGCAATCAAGGCAAATTAGGATCAGGTGTTTCTAAGTAGCAGTTTGAGTGACACAGGTGTGGGCAATCAAGGCTAATTAGGACCAGGTGTTTTCAATTAGTAATTTAATTGACACTGGTTTGGGCAATCAGGGCTAATTAGGACCAAATGTTTCTAATTAGCAATTTCAGTGACACAGGCCTGGGCAATCAAGGCTATTAAGGACTAGGTGTTGTCAAAAAGCAATTTCAGTGACACAGTTGTGAGCAATCAAGGCTAATTAGGACCATGTGTTTTCAATTAGCAATGTCAGTGACAGCGTTGTGGGCAATCAAGGCTAATTTGAACCAGGTGTTTTCAAATACCAATTTCAGTACACAGGTGTGGGCAATCAATGCTAACTAGGACCAGGTGTTTCGAATTAGCATGTTGAGTGACAGAGGTGTGGGCAATCAAGGGTAATTAGGACCACGTGTTTTCCACTAGCAATTTCAGTGACACAGGTGTGGGCAATGAAGGCTAATTAGGACCAGGGTTCATAAATAATTTCAGAGTTCACAGTGTTGACAAACAATCTAATTAAGACCTGGTGTCTTTAATTACCAATTTCAGTGACACAGGTGTGGGCTATCAAGGCTATTTGGGATCAGGTGTTTCCAATTAGCAGTTAGAGTGACACAGGTGCCGGCAATCAAAGCTAATTAGAACCAGGTGTCTCTAAGTAGCAATTTCAGTGACACAGGTGTGGACACTCAAGGCTAATTAGGAAAAGGTGTTTCCCATTACCAATTTCAGTGACACAGGTGTGGGAAATCAAGGCTAATTAAGACCAGGTTTCATAAATAACTTCAGTGATTACAGTGTTGGCAATCAAGACTAATTAAGCCCTGGTGTATTAAATTAACAATTTCAGTGACACAGGTATGGGCAATTAAGTCTAATTACTACCAAGTGTATTTAGTTAGCATCTTCAGTGACACAGGTATGCGAATCAAAGTTAATTAGGACCAGGTGTTTCTAAGTAGCGGTTTAAGTGACACAGAGGTGGGCAATCAAGGCTAATTAGGACCAGGTATTTCCAGTTAGCAATTTCAAAGACACAGGCATGGGCAATCAAGGCTAATTAGGACTAGGTGTTTCCAATTAGCAATTTCAGTAACACAGGTGTGGGCAATCAAGGCTAATTAGGACCACGTGTTTCAATTAGCTATTTCAGTGTCACAGGTGTGGGGAATCAGGCTAAATAGGACCAGGTTTTTCGAATTAGTAGTTTGAGTGACACAGATGTGGGAAATCAAGGCTAATTAGGACCAGGTGTTTCTAAGTAGCAATTTCAGTGACACAGGTGTGGGCAATGATGGCTAATTAGGACCAGGTGTTTTTCTTATTAGCAATTTCAGGGAAACAGGTGTGGCCAATCAAGGCTAATAAGGACCAGGTCTTTCTAATTAGCAATTTCAGGGAAACAGTTGTGGCCAATCAAGGCTAATTAGGAGCAGGTGTTTCTAAGTAGCGGTTTAAGTGACACAGAGGTGGGCAATCAAGGCTAATTAGGATCAGGTGTCTCTAAGTAGCAATTTGAGGGACACAGGCGTGGGCAATCAAGGCTAATTAGGACCAAGTGTTTCCAATTAACAATTAAAAAGACACAGGCGTGGGCAATCAAGGCTATTAAGGACTAGGTGTTGTCAAAAAGCAATTTCAGTGACACAGTTGTGAGCAATCAAGGCTAATTAGGACCATGTGTTTTCAATTAGCAATGTCAGTGACAGCGTTGTGGGCAATCAAGGCTAATTTGAACCAGGTGTTTTCAATTACCAATTTCAGTGACACAGGTGTGGGCAATCAAGGCTAATTAGGACCAGGTGTTTCTAATTAGCAATTTGAGTGACACAGGTATGGGCAATCAAGGCTAATTAGGACCATGTGTTTCTAATTACCAATTTCAGTGACACAGGTTTGAGCAATCAATTATAATTAGAACCAGGTGTTGCCAATTAGCAATTAGAGTTACACAGGTGTGGGCAATGAAGGCTAATGCGGACACCATGATTCCAATTAGCAACTTGACTAACACAGGTGTCGCAAATCAAGGCTAATTAGGACCAGGTGTTTCTAATTATCAATTTCAGTCATACAGGTGTGGGCAATCAAGGCTAATTAGGACCAGGTGTTTTAATTAGCAATTTGAGTGACACAGGTGTAGGCAATCAAGTCTAATTAGGACCATGTGTTTCTAATTCGCAGTTTCAGTGACACAGGTGTGGGCAATCAAGGCTATTTAAGACCAGGGTTCATAAATAATTTCAGTGATTACAGTGTTGGCAATCAAGACTAATTAAGACCTGGGGTCTTAAATTACCAATTTCCGTGACACAGGTGTGGGCAATCAAGGCTAATTAGGACCAGGTGTTTCCAATTAGCAATTTCAAAGACACAGGTGTGGGCAATCAAGGCTAATTAGGACCAGGTGTTTTAATTAGCAATTTGAGTGACACAGGTGTAGGCAATCAAGTCTAATTAGGACCATGTGTTTCTAATTCGCAGTTTCAGTGACACAGGTGTGGGCAATCAAGGCTATTTAAGACCAGGGTTCATAAATAATTTCAGTGATTACAGTGTTGGCAATCAAGACTAATTAAGACCTGGGGTCTTAAATTACCAATTTCCGTGACACAGGTGTGGGCAATCAAGGCTAATTAGGACCAGGTGTTTCCAATTAGCAATTTCAAAGACACAGGTGTGGGCAATCAAGGCTAAATAGGACCAGGTGTTTCCAGTTAGCAATTTGAGTGACACTGGTGTGGGTAATCAAGGCTTATTAAGCCCAGGGTTCATAAATAATTTCAGTGATTAGAGTGTTGACAATCAAGACTAATTAAGACCTGGTGTCTTAAATTACCCATTTCAGTGACAAAGGTGTGGGCAATCAAGGCTAATTAGGACCAGGTGTTTCTCATTAAGAATTTCAGTGACACAGGTGTGGACAATCAAGGCTAATTAGGACTGGGTGTTTCCAATTAGCAATTTGAGTGACACAGGTGTGGGCAATCAAGGCAAGGCTAATTAGGCCCAGGTATTTGTGATAAGCAACTTGCATGACATAGGTGTGGGCAGTAAAGGCTAGTTAGGTCCAGGTGTTTCCATTTAGCAATTTCAGTGACACAGCTGTGGGCAATCAAGTATAATTAGGGCCAGGTGGTTTTAATTAGCCATGTAGTGACACAGGTGTGAGCAATCAAGGCTAATTAGGACCAGATGGTTCTAATTAGTAGTTTGAGTGACACAGGCGTGGGCAATCAAGTCTAATTAGGACCAGGTGTTTTCAATTAGCAATTTCAGTGATGCAGGTGTGGGCAATCAATACAAATTAGGACCAGGGTTCACAAATAATTTCATTAATAACAGTATGGGCAATCAAGACTAATTAAGCACTGGTGTATTAAATTAGTAATTTCAGTGACACAGGTTTGGGCAATCAAGGCTAATTAGGACCAGGTGTTTCTAATTAGCAGTTTCAGTGACACAGGTGTGGGCAATCAAGGCTATTTAGTACCAGGGGTTTCCAATTAGCATTTCAAGTGAAACAGGTGTGGGCAATCAAGGCTAATTAGGACTAGGTGTTTCCCATTAGCAATTTCAGTGACACAGTTGTGGGCAAACAAGGCTAAATAGGATCAGGTGTTTTCAGTTAGCAAGTTGAGTGACACAGGTGTGGACAATCAAGGCTAATTAGGACAAGGGGTTTCCAATTAGCAATTTCAATGACACAGGTGTGGGCAATCAAGGCTATCTAGGACCAAGTGGTTTCCATTAGCAATTTCAGTGACACAGGTGTGGGCAATCAAAGCTAGTTAGGACCAGGGTACATAAATTATTTCAGTGAATACAGGGTTGTCAAACAAGTCTAATTAAGACCTGGTGTCTTAAATTACCAATTTCGGTGACACAGGGGTGGTCAATCAAGGCTAAGTAGGACCAGGTGTATCCAATTAGCAATTTCAGTGACACAGGTGTGGGCAATCAAGGTTAATTAGGACCAGGTGTTTTCAATTAGCAATTTTATTGACACAGGAGTGGGCAATCAACGCTAATTAGAACCAGGTGTTTTCAATTAGAAATTTCAGTGACACAGGTGTGGGTAATCAAGGCTAATTAGGACCAGGTGTTTCCAATTAGCAATTTCAGTGACACAGTTGTGGGCAATCAAGGCAAATTAGAACCAGATGTTTTCAAATAGCAATTTCAGTGACACTGGTGTGGGCAATCAATGCTAATTAGGACCAGGTGTTTCTAATTAGCAATTTGACTGCTACAGGTGTGGGAAATCAAGGCTAATAAGGACCAGGTGATTACATTTAGCAATTTACAGGGACCCAGATGTGGACAATCAAGACTAATTAGGACCAGGTGTTTCTAATTACCAAATTGAGAGACACAGGTGTGGGTAATCAAGGCTTATTAAGACCAGGGTTCATAAATAATTTCAGTGATTAGAGTGTTGGCAGTCAAGACTAATTAAGACCTGGTGTCTTAAATTACCCATTTCAGTGACACAGGTGTGGGCAATCAAGGCTAATTAGGACCAGGTGTTTCTCATTAAGAATTTCAGTGACACAGGTGTGGACAATCAAGGCTAATTAGGACCAGGTGTTTCCAATTAGCAATTTGAGTGACACATGTTCTGGGAATCAAGGCTAAGTAGGGCCAGGTTTTTCCATTAGCAATTTGAGTGACATGGGTGTGGGCAATCAAGGCTAATTAGGACCAGGTGTTTCCCATTACCAATTTCAGTGACACAGGTGTGGGCAGTCAAGGCTAATTAGGACCAGGTGTTTCCAGTTAGCAATTTCAGTGACACAGGTGTGGGCAATCAAGGCTAATTAGGCCCAGGTATTTGTGATTAGCAACTTGCATGACGTAGGTGTGGGCATTAAAGGCTAGTTAGGTCCAGGTGTTTCCATTTAGCAATTTCAGTGACACAGCTGTGGGCAATCAAGTATAATTAGGACCAGGTGGTTCTAATTAGCCATGTAATGACACAGGTGTGGGCAATCAAGGCTAATTACTACCAGATGGTTCGAATTAGTAGTTTGAGTGACAAAGGCGTGGGCAATCAAGTCTAATTCGGACCAGGTGTTTTCAATTAGCAATTTCAGTAACACAGGTGTGGGCAATCAATACTAATTACGACCAGGGTTCATAAATAATTTAAATGATTACAGTGTGGGCAATCAAGACTAATTAAGCACTGGTGTATTAAATTAGCAATTTCAGTGACACAGGTTTGGGCAATCAAGGCTAATTAGGACCAGGTGTTTCGAATTAGCAGTTTCAGTGACACAGGTGTGGGCAATCAAGGCTATTTAGGACCAGGTGTTTCCAATTAGCAGTTCAAGTGAAACAGGTGTGGGCAATCAAGGCTAATTAGGACGAGGTGGTTCCCATTAGCAATTTCAGTGACACAGGTGTGGGCAATAAAAGCTAATTAAGACCCGGGTTCATAAATAATTCCAGTGATTAGAGTGTTGGCAATCAAGACTAATTAAGACCTGGTGTCTTAAATTACCAATTTCAGTGACACAAGTGTGGGCAATCAAGACTAATTAGGACCAGGTGTTTCTAATTGCCAAATTGAGTGACACAGGTGTGGGCATCAAGTGTAATTAAGACAAGGGTTCATAAATAATTTCAATGATCAGTGTTGGCAATCAAGTCTAATTAAGACCTGGTGTCTTAAATTACCCATTTCAGCGACACAGGTGTGGGCAATCAAAGCTAATTAAGACTAGGGTCCATAAATAATTTCAGTGATTACACTGTTGGCAATTAAGACTAATTAAGACCTGGTGTCTTAAATTACCAATTTCAGTGACACAGGTGTGGGCAATCGAGGCTAATTAGGACCAGGTTTTCCCATTAGGGATTTCAGTGACATAGATGTGGACAATCAAGGCTATTTAGGACCAGGTGTTTCCAATTAGCAGTTTAAGTGACACAGGTGAGGGCAATCAAGGCTAATTAGGACCTGTTGTTTCTAAGTAGCAATTTCGGTGACACAGGTGTGGGCAATCAAGGCTAATTAGAACCAGGGTTTTCCAATGAGCAATTTCAGTTGCACAGTTATGAGCAATCAAGGCTAATTAGGACCACGTGTTTTCAATTAGCAATTTCAGTGACAGCTTGTGGGCAATCAAGGCTAATTTGAACCAGGCATTTTCAATTACCAATTTCAGTGACACAGGTGTGGGCAATCAAAGCTAATTAGGACCAGGTGTTTTTAATTAGCAACTTGAGTGACACAGGTATGGGCAATCAAGGCTAATTAGGACCAGGTGTTCTTAATGACAAATTTCAGTGACACAGGTTTGAGCAATCAATTATAATTAGGACCAGGTGTTGCCAATTAGCAATTAGAGTTACACAGGTGTAGGCAATGAAGGCTAATGCTGACACCATGATTCCAATTAGCAACTTGACTAACACAGGTGTCGCAAATCAAGGCTAATTAGGACCAGGTGTTTCTAATTATCAATTTCAGTCATACAGGTGTGGGCAATCAAGGCTAATTAGGACCAGGTGTTTTAATTAGCAATTTGAGTGACACAGGTGTAGGCAAACAAGTCTAATTAGGACCATGTGTTTCTAATTAGCAATTTCAATTACACAGGTGTGGGCAATCAAGGCTAATTAGGACCAGGTGTTTCCATTGGCAATTTCAGTGACACAGGTGTGAGCAATCAATACTAATTAGGACAAGGTGTTACCAATTAGCAATTTCAGTGACACAGGTGTGGTCAATTAAGGCTAATTAGGACCAGGTGTTTTCCATTAGCAATTTGAGTGACACAGGTGTGGGCAATCAAGGCTAATTAGGATAAAGTGTTTCTGAATCTCAATTTCAGTGACACAGGTTTGGGCAATCAAGGCTAATTAAGACCAGGGTTCATAAATAATTTCAGTGATTACAGTGTTGGCAATCACGACTAATTAAGACCTGGGGTCTTAAATTACCAGTTTCCGTGACACAGGTGTGGGCAATCAAGTATAATTAGGACCAGGTGGTTCTAATTAGTCATGTAGTGACACAGGTGTGGGCAATCAAGCCTAATTAGGATGAGATGTTTCAAATTAGTAGTTTGAGTGACACAGGCGGGGGCAATCAAGTCTAATTAGGACCAGGTGTTTTCAATTATCAATTTCAGTGACACAGGTGTGGGCAATCAATACTAATTAGGACCTGGGTTCATAAATAATTTCATTGAATACAGTGTGGGCAATCAAGACTAATTAAGCACTGGGTATTAAATTAGCAATTTCAGTGACACAGGTTTGGGCAATCAAGGCTAATTAGGACCAGGTGTTTCGAATTAGCAGTTTCAGTGACACAGGTGTGGGCAATCAAGGCTATTTAGGACCAGGTGTTTCCAATTAGCAATTTGAGTGAAACAGGTGTGGGCAATCAAGGCTAATTAGGACCAGGTGTTTCCCATTAGCAATTTCATTCACACCGGTGTGGGCAATCAAGGCTAATTAGGACCAGGTGTTTCCCATTAGCAATTTCATTCACACAGGTGTGGACAATCAATGCTAATTAGGACCAGGTGTTTCCCATTAGGAATTTCAGTGACATAGGTGTGGGCAATCAAGTATAATTAGGACCAGGTGTTTCAATTGGCAAGTTCAGTGACACAGGGGTGGGCAATCAAGGCTAATTAGGTCCAAGTGCTTCTATGCAGCAATTTGAAGACACAGGTGTGCACAATCAAGGATAATAAGGACCAGGTGTTTCCCATTACCAATTTCAGTGACACAGGTGTGGGCAATCAAGGCTAATTGGGAACAGGGTTCATAAATAATTTCAGGGATTACAGTGTTGGCAATCAAGAATAATTAAGACCTGGTATCTTAAATAACCAATTTCAGTGACACAGTTGTGGGCAATCAAGGCTAATTAGGAACAAGTGTTTCCAATCCGCAGTTTCAGTGACAAAGGTGTGGCCAATCAAGGCTAAGAAGGACCAGGTGTTTCCAATTAGTAATTTCAGGGACACAGATCTGTACAATCATGGCTAAATAGGACCAGGTGTTTCCAATTAGCAAGTTGAGTGACACAGTGTGGGCAATCAAGGCTAATTAGTACCAGGGTTCACAAATAATTTCAGTGATTACAGGTTGGCAAACCAGTCTAATTAACACCTGTTGTCTTAAATTACCAATTTCAGTGACACAGGTGTGAGCAATCAAGGCTAATTAACCAGGTTTTTCCAGTTAGTAGTTTGAGTGACACAGGTGCGGGCAACCAAAGCTAATTAGGACAGGTGTTTCTAATTAGCAGATCGAGTGACAAAGATGTGGGCAATGAAGGCTATTTATGACCAGGTGTTTCTAAACAGCATTTTCAGTGTCACACGTGTGGAAAATCAAGGCTAATTAGGACCAGGTGTTTCCCATTACCAATTTCAGTGACACAGGTGGGGGCAATCAAGGCTAATTAGAACCAGGTGTTTTCACCTAGAAATTTCAGTGACACAGGTGTGGGCAATCAAGGCAAATTAAGACCAGGTGTTTCCCATTAGCAATTTCAGTGCACAGGTGTGGGCAATCAAGTATAATTAGGACCAGGTGTTTCAATAATGAATTTCAGTGACACAGGTGTAGGCAATCAAGACTAATTAGGCCAATGTCCCTCTCCGTAGCAATTTGAAAGACACAGGTGAGGACAATCAAGGGTAATAAGGACCAGGTGTTTCCCATTAGCAATTTCAGTGACACAGGTGTGGTCAAGCAAGGCTAATTATGACCAGGGTTCATAAAAAATTTCAGTGATTACAGTGTTGGAAATCAAGTCTAATTAAGACCTGGTGTATTAAATTAGCAATTTCAGTGACACAAGTGTGGGTAATCAAGGCTACTTAGTACCAGGTGTTTCCAATTAGCAATTTCAGTGACACAGGTGTGGGCAATCAAGGCTAATTAGAACCAGGTGTTTCCAATTAGCAATTTCAGTGACACAGGTATGGGCAATCAAGGCTAATTAGAACCAGGTGTTTCCAATTAGCAATTTGAGTGACACATATGTGGGTAATCAAGGCTAATTAGAACCAGGTGTTTCTAATTAGCAATTTGAGTGACACAGGTGTGGGCAATCAAGGCTAATTCGGACCAGGTGTTTTCAATTAGCAATTTCAGTAACACAGGTGTGGGCAATCAATACTAATTACGACCAGGGTTCATAAATAATTTAAATGATTACAGTGTGGGCAATCAAGACTAATTAAGCACTGGTGTATTAAATTAGCAATTTCAGTGACACAGGTTTGGGCAATCAAGGCTAATTAGGACCAGGTGTTTCGAATTAGCAGTTTCAGTGACACAGGTGTGGGCAATCAAGGCTATTTAGGACCAGGTGTTTCCAATTAGCAATTCAAGTGAAACAGGTGTGGGCAATCAAGGCTAATTAGGACGAGGTGGTTCCCATTAGCAATTTCAGTGACACAGGTGTGGGCAATAAAAGCTAATTAAGACCAGGGTTCATAAATAATTCCAGTGATTAGAGTGTTGGCAATCAAGACTAATTAAGACCTGGTGTCTTAAATTACCAATTTCAGTGACACAAGTGTGGGCAATCAAGACTAATTAGGACCAGGTGTTTCTAATTGCCAAATTGAGTGACACAGGTGTGGGCATCAAGTGTAATTAAGACAAGGGTTCATAAATAATTTCAATGATCAGTGTTGGCAATCAAGTCTAATTAAGACCTGGTGTCTTAAATTACCCATTTCAGCGACACAGGTGTGGGCAATCAAAGCTAATTAAGACTAGGGTCCATAAATAATTTCAGTGATTACACTGTTGGCAATTAAGACTAATTAAGACCTGGTGTCTTAAATTACCAATTTCAGTGACACAGGTGTGGGCAATCGAGGCTAATTAGGACCAGGTTTTCCCATTAGGGATTTCAGTGACATAGATGTGGACAATCAAGGCTATTTAGGACCAGGTGTTTCCAATTAGCAGTTTAAGTGACACAGGTGAGGGCAATCAAGGCTAATTAGGACCTGTTGTTTCTAAGTAGCAATTTCGGTGACACAGGTGTGGGCAATCAAGGCTAATTAGAACCAGGGTTTTCCAATGAGCAATTTCAGTTGCACAGTTGTGAGCAATCAAGGCTAATTAGGACCACGTGTTTTCAATTAGCAATTTCAGTGACAGCTTGTGGGCAATCAAGGCTAATTTGAACCAGGCATTTTCAATTACCAATTTCAGTGACACAGGTGTGGGCAATCAAAGCTAATTAGGACCAGGTGTTTTTAATTAGCAACTTGAGTGACACAGGTATGGGCAATCAAGGCTAATTAGGACCAGGTGTTCTTAATGACAAATTTCAGTGACACAGGTTTGAGCAATCAATTATAATTAGGACCAGGTGTTGCCAATTAGCAATTAGAGTTACACAGGTGTAGGCAATGAAGGCTAATGCTGACACCATGATTCCAATTAGCAACTTGACTAACACAGGTGTCGCAAATCAAGGCTAATTAGGACCAGGTGTTTCTAATTATCAATTTCAGTCATACAGGTGTGGGCAATCAAGGCTAATTAGGACCAGGTGTTTTAATTAGCAATTTGAGTGACACAGGTGTAGGCAAACAAGTCTAATTAGGACCATGTGTTTCTAATTAGCAATTTCAATTACACAGGTGTGGGCAATCAAGGCTAATTAGGACCAGGTGTTTCCATTGGCAATTTCAGTGACACAGGTGTGAGCAATCAATACTAATTAGGACAAGGTGTTACCAATTAGCAATTTCAGTGACACAGGTGTGGTCAATTAAGGCTAATTAGGACCAGGTGTTTTCCATTAGCAATTTGAGTGACACAGGTGTGGGCAATCAAGGCTAATTAGGATAAAGTGTTTCTGAATCTCAATTTCAGTGACACAGGTTTGGGCAATCAAGGCTAATTAAGACCAGGGTTCATAAATAATTTCAGTGATTACAGTGTTGGCAATCACGACTAATTAAGACCTGGGGTCTTAAATTACCAGTTTCCGTGACACAGGTGTGGGCAATCAAGTATAATTAGGACCAGGTGGTTCTAATTAGTCATGTAGTGACACAGGTGTGGGCAATCAAGCCTAATTAGGATGAGATGTTTCAAATTAGTAGTTTGAGTGACACAGGCGGGGGCAATCAAGTCTAATTAGGACCAGGTGTTTTCAATTATCAATTTCAGTGACACAGGTGTGGGCAATCAATACTAATTAGGACCTGGGTTCATAAATAATTTCATTGAATACAGTGTGGGCAATCAAGACTAATTAAGCACTGGTGTATTAAATTAGCAATTTCAGTGACACAGGTTTGGGCAATCAAGGCTAATTAGGACCAGGTGTTTCGAATTAGCAGTTTCAGTGACACAGGTGTGGGCAATCAAGGCTATTTAGGACCAGGTGTTTCCAATTAGCAATTTGAGTGAAACAGGTGTGGGCAATCAAGGCTAATTAGGACCAGGTGTTTCCCATTAGCAATTTCATTCACACCGGTGTGGGCAATCAAGGCTAATTAGGACCAGGTGTTTCCCATTAGCAATTTCATTCACACAGGTGTGGACAATCAATGCTAATTAGGACCAGGTGTTTCCCATTAGGAATTTCAGTGACATAGGTGTGGGCAATCAAGTATAATTAGGACCAGGTGTTTCAATTGGCAAGTTCAGTGACACAGGGGTGGGCAATCAAGGCTAATTAGGTCCAAGTGCTTCTATGCAGCAATTTGAAGACACAGGTGTGCACAATCAAGGATAATAAGGACCAGGTGTTTCCCATTACCAATTTCAGTGACACAGGTGTGGGCAATCAAGGCTAATTGGGAACAGGGTTCATAAATAATTTCAGGGATTACAGTGTTGGCAATCAAGAATAATTAAGACCTGGTATCTTAAATAACCAATTTCAGTGACACAGTTGTGGGCAATCAAGGCTAATTAGGAACAAGTGTTTCCAATCCGCAGTTTCAGTGACAAAGGTGTGGCCAATCAAGGCTAAGAAGGACCAGGTGTTTCCAATTAGTAATTTCAGGGACACAGATCTGTACAATCATGGCTAAATAGGACCAGGTGTTTCCAATTAGCAAGTTGAGTGACACAGTGTGGGCAATCAAGGCTAATTAGTACCAGGGTTCACAAATAATTTCAGTGATTACAGGTTGGCAAACCAGTCTAATTAACACCTGTTGTCTTAAATTACCAATTTCAGTGACACAGGTGTGAGCAATCAAGGCTAATTAACCAGGTTTTTCCAGTTAGTAGTTTGAGTGACACAGGTGCGGGCAACCAAAGCTAATTAGGACAGGTGTTTCTAATTAGCAGATCGAGTGACAAAGATGTGGGCAATGAAGGCTATTTATGACCAGGTGTTTCTAAACAGCATTTTCAGTGTCACACGTGTGGAAAATCAAGGCTAATTAGGACCAGGTGTTTCCCATTACCAATTTCAGTGACACAGGTGGGGGCAATCAAGGCTAATTAGAACCAGGTGTTTTCACCTAGAAATTTCAGTGACACAGGTGTGGGCAATCAAGGCAAATTAAGACCAGGTGTTTCCCATTAGCAATTTCAGTGCACAGGTGTGGGCAATCAAGTATAATTAGGACCAGGTGTTTCAATAATGAATTTCAGTGACACAGGTGTAGGCAATCAAGACTAATTAGGCCAATGTCCCTCTCCGTAGCAATTTGAAAGACACAGGTGAGGACAATCAAGGGTAATAAGGACCAGGTGTTTCCCATTAGCAATTTCAGTGACACAGGTGTGGTCAAGCAAGGCTAATTATGACCAGGGTTCATAAAAAATTTCAGTGATTACAGTGTTGGAAATCAAGTCTAATTAAGACCTGGTGTATTAAATTAGCAATTTCAGTGACACAAGTGTGGGTAATCAAGGCTACTTAGTACCAGGTGTTTCCAATTAGCAATTTCAGTGACACAGGTGTGGGCAATCAAGGCTAATTAGAACCAGGTGTTTCCAATTAGCAATTTCAGTGACACAGGTATGGGCAATCAAGGCTAATTAGAACCAGGTGTTTCCAATTAGCAATTTGAGTGACACATATGTGGGTAATCAAGGCTAATTAGAACCAGGTGTTTCTAATTAGCAATTTGAGTGACACAGGTGTGGGCAATCAAGGCTAATTCGGACCAGGTGTTTTCAATTAGCAATTTCAGTAACACAGGTGTGGGCAATCAATACTAATTACGACCAGGGTTCATAAATAATTTAAATGATTACAGTGTGGGCAATCAAGACTAATTAAGCACTGGTGTATTAAATTAGCAATTTCAGTGACACAGGTTTGGGCAATCAAGGCTAATTAGGACCAGGTGTTTCGAATTAGCAGTTTCAGTGACACAGGTGTGGGCAATCAAGGCTATTTAGGACCAGGTGTTTCCAATTAGCAATTCAAGTGAAACAGGTGTGGGCAATCAAGGCTAATTAGGACGAGGTGGTTCCCATTAGCAATTTCAGTGACACAGGTGTGGGCAATAAAAGCTAATTAAGACCAGGGTTCATAAATAATTCCAGTGATTAGAGTGTTGGCAATCAAGACTAATTAAGACCTGGTGTCTTAAATTACCAATTTCAGTGACACAAGTGTGGGCAATCAAGACTAATTAGGACCAGGTGTTTCTAATTGCCAAATTGAGTGACACAGGTGTGGGCATCAAGTGTAATTAAGACAAGGGTTCATAAATAATTTCAATGATCAGTGTTGGCAATCAAGTCTAATTAAGACCTGGTGTCTTAAATTACCCATTTCAGCGACACAGGTGTGGGCAATCAAAGCTAATTAAGACTAGGGTCCATAAATAATTTCAGTGATTACACTGTTGGCAATTAAGACTAATTAAGACCTGGTGTCTTAAATTACCAATTTCAGTGACACAGGTGTGGGCAATCGAGGCTAATTAGGACCAGGTTTTCCCATTAGGGATTTCAGTGACATAGATGTGGACAATCAAGGCTATTTAGGACCAGGTGTTTCCAATTAGCAGTTTAAGTGACACAGGTGAGGGCAATCAAGGCTAATTAGGACCTGTTGTTTCTAAGTAGCAATTTCGGTGACACAGGTGTGGGCAATCAAGGCTAATTAGAACCAGGGTTTTCCAATGAGCAATTTCAGTTGCACAGTTGTGAGCAATCAAGGCTAATTAGGACCACGTGTTTTCAATTAGCAATTTCAGTGACAGCTTGTGGGCAATCAAGGCTAATTTGAACCAGGCATTTTCAATTACCAATTTCAGTGACACAGGTGTGGGCAATCAAAGCTAATTAGGACCAGGTGTTTTTAATTAGCAACTTGAGTGACACAGGTATGGGCAATCAAGGCTAATTAGGACCAGGTGTTCTTAATGACAAATTTCAGTGACACAGGTTTGAGCAATCAATTATAATTAGGACCAGGTGTTGCCAATTAGCAATTAGAGTTACACAGGTGTAGGCAATGAAGGCTAATGCTGACACCATGATTCCAATTAGCAACTTGACTAACACAGGTGTCGCAAATCAAGGCTAATTAGGACCAGGTGTTTCTAATTATCAATTTCAGTCATACAGGTGTGGGCAATCAAGGCTAATTAGGACCAGGTGTTTTAATTAGCAATTTGAGTGACACAGGTGTAGGCAAACAAGTCTAATTAGGACCATGTGTTTCTAATTAGCAATTTCAATTACACAGGTGTGGGCAATCAAGGCTAATTAGGACCAGGTGTTTCCATTGGCAATTTCAGTGACACAGGTGTGAGCAATCAATACTAATTAGGACAAGGTGTTACCAATTAGCAATTTCAGTGACACAGGTGTGGTCAATTAAGGCTAATTAGGACCAGGTGTTTTCCATTAGCAATTTGAGTGACACAGGTGTGGGCAATCAAGGCTAATTAGGATAAAGTGTTTCTGAATCTCAATTTCAGTGACACAGGTTTGGGCAATCAAGGCTAATTAAGACCAGGGTTCATAAATAATTTCAGTGATTACAGTGTTGGCAATCACGACTAATTAAGACCTGGGGTCTTAAATTACCAGTTTCCGTGACACAGGTGTGGGCAATCAAGTATAATTAGGACCAGGTGGTTCTAATTAGTCATGTAGTGACACAGGTGTGGGCAATCAAGCCTAATTAGGATGAGATGTTTCAAATTAGTAGTTTGAGTGACACAGGCGGGGGCAATCAAGTCTAATTAGGACCAGGTGTTTTCAATTATCAATTTCAGT
The DNA here is from genome assembly GCA_023101885.1 of Typhlomys cinereus. Classification (NCBI taxonomy): domain Eukaryota; kingdom Metazoa; phylum Chordata; class Mammalia; order Rodentia; family Platacanthomyidae; genus Typhlomys; species Typhlomys cinereus. The sequence continues at coordinate 293,991 of JALPQD010000904.1, forward strand.
GACACAGGTGTGGGCAATCAATACTAATTAGGACCTGGGTTCATAAATAATTTCATTGAATACAGTGTGGGCAATCAAGACTAATTAAGCACTGGTGTATTAAATTAGCAATTTCAGTGACACAGGTTTGGGCAATCAAGGCTAATTAGGACCAGGTGTTTCGAATTAGCAGTTTCAGTGACACAGGTGTGGGCAATCAAGGCTATTTAGGACCAGGTGTTTCCAATTAGCAATTTGAGTGAAACAGGTGTGGGCAATCAAGGCTAATTAGGACCAGGTGTTTCCCATTAGCAATTTCATTCACACCGGTGTGGGCAATCAAGGCTAATTAGGACCAGGTGTTTCCCATTAGCAATTTCATTCACACAGGTGTGGACAATCAATGCTAATTAGGACCAGGTGTTTCCCATTAGGAATTTCAGTGACATAGGTGTGGGCAATCAAGTATAATTAGGACCAGGTGTTTCAATTGGCAAGTTCAGTGACACAGGGGTGGGCAATCAAGGCTAATTAGGTCCAAGTGCTTCTATGCAGCAATTTGAAGACACAGGTGTGCACAATCAAGGATAATAAGGACCAGGTGTTTCCCATTACCAATTTCAGTGACACAGGTGTGGGCAATCAAGGCTAATTGGGAACAGGGTTCATAAATAATTTCAGGGATTACAGTGTTGGCAATCAAGAATAATTAAGACCTGGTATCTTAAATAACCAATTTCAGTGACACAGTTGTGGGCAATCAAGGCTAATTAGGAACAAGTGTTTCCAATCCGCAGTTTCAGTGACAAAGGTGTGGCCAATCAAGGCTAAGAAGGACCAGGTGTTTCCAATTAGTAATTTCAGGGACACAGATCTGTACAATCATGGCTAAATAGGACCAGGTGTTTCCAATTAGCAAGTTGAGTGACACAGTGTGGGCAATCAAGGCTAATTAGTACCAGGGTTCACAAATAATTTCAGTGATTACAGGTTGGCAAACCAGTCTAATTAACACCTGTTGTCTTAAATTACCAATTTCAGTGACACAGGTGTGAGCAATCAAGGCTAATTAACCAGGTTTTTCCAGTTAGTAGTTTGAGTGACACAGGTGCGGGCAACCAAAGCTAATTAGGACAGGTGTTTCTAATTAGCAGATCGAGTGACAAAGATGTGGGCAATGAAGGCTATTTATGACCAGGTGTTTCTAAACAGCATTTTCAGTGTCACACGTGTGGAAAATCAAGGCTAATTAGGACCAGGTGTTTCCCATTACCAATTTCAGTGACACAGGTGGGGGCAATCAAGGCTAATTAGAACCAGGTGTTTTCACCTAGAAATTTCAGTGACACAGGTGTGGGCAATCAAGGCAAATTAAGACCAGGTGTTTCCCATTAGCAATTTCAGTGCACAGGTGTGGGCAATCAAGTATAATTAGGACCAGGTGTTTCAATAATGAATTTCAGTGACACAGGTGTAGGCAATCAAGACTAATTAGGCCAATGTCCCTCTCCGTAGCAATTTGAAAGACACAGGTGAGGACAATCAAGGGTAATAAGGACCAGGTGTTTCCCATTAGCAATTTCAGTGACACAGGTGTGGTCAAGCAAGGCTAATTATGACCAGGGTTCATAAAAAATTTCAGTGATTACAGTGTTGGAAATCAAGTCTAATTAAGACCTGGTGTATTAAATTAGCAATTTCAGTGACACAAGTGTGGGTAATCAAGGCTACTTAGTACCAGGTGTTTCCAATTAGCAATTTCAGTGACACAGGTGTGGGCAATCAAGGCTAATTAGAACCAGGTGTTTCCAATTAGCAATTTCAGTGACACATATGTGGGTAATCAAGGCTAATTAGAACCAGGTGTTTCTAATTAGCAATTTGAGTGACACAGGTGTGGGCAATCAAGGCTAATTAGGACCAGGTGTTTCTAATTAGCAATTTGAGTGAAACAGGTGTGGGTAATCAAGGCTAAGTAAAGCCAGGTGTTTCTAATTAGCAATTTCAGTGACACAGGTGTGGGCAATCAAGGTTAATTTGGACCAGGGTTCTTAAATAATTTCAGTGATTACAGTGTTGGCAATCAAGTCTATTTAAGACCTGGTGTATTAAATTAGCAATTTGAGTGACACAGGTGTGGGCAATCAAGGCTATTTAGGACCAGACGTTTCCAAGTAGAACTTCAGTGACACAGGTGTGGGCAATCAAGGCTAATTAGGACCCCTTGTTTCCCATTAGCAATTTCAGTTACACAGGTGTGGGCTATCAAGGCTAATTAAGACCAGGGTTCTTAAATTATTTCAGTGATTACAGTATTGGCAATAAAGACTAGTTAAGACCTGGTGTCTTAAATTACCAATTTCAGTGAAACAGGTGTGGGCAATCAAGGCTAATTAGGACCAGGTGTTTCCAATTAGAAATTTCAGTGACACAGGTGTGGGCAATCAAGTTTAATTACGGCCAGGTGTTTCCAATAAGCAATTTCAGTGACACAGGTGTGGGCAATGAAGGGTAATTAGGACCAGGTGTTTCCAATTACAACTTCAGTGACACAGGTGTGGGCAATCAAGGCTAATTAAGAGTAAGGTTCATAAATAATTTCAGTGATTACAGTGTGGGCAATCAAGACTAATTAAGCACTGGTGTATTAAATTAGCAATTTCAGTGACACAGTTGTGGGCAATGAAGGCTAATTAGGACCAGGTGTTTCCAATTAGAAATTTCAGTGACATAGGAATGGACAAACAAGGCTAATTACGACCAGGTGTTTCCAAGTAGAAATTTCAATGACACAGGAGTGGGAAATCAATGCTAATTACCACCATGTGTTTGCAATTAGTAATTTCAGTGACACAGGTGTGGGCAATCAATGTTAATTTGGACCAGGTCTTTCCCATTAGCAATTTCAGTGACACAGGTGTGGGCAATCAAGTATAATTATGACCAGGTGTTTCAATTTTCACTTTCAGTGACACAGGTGTGGGCAATCAAGGCTAATTAGGTCCAAGTCCTTCTACGTAGCAATTTGAAAGACACATGTGTGGACAATCAAGGGTAATAAGGACCAGGTGTTTCCCATTAGCAATTTCAGTGACACAGGTGTGGGCAATCAAGGCTAATTAGGACCAGGATTCATAAAAAATTTCAGTGATTACAGTGTTGGCAATCAAGTCTAATTAAGACCTGGTGTATTAAATTAGCAATTTCAGTGTCACAAGTGTGGGTAATTAAGGCTATTTAGGACCAGGTGTTTCCAATTAGCAATTCCAGGGAAACAGGTGTGGGCAATCAAGGATAATTAGGAGCAGGTGTTTTCAATTGGCCATTTTAGTGACACAGGTATGGGCAATCAAGGCTAATTAGAACCAGGTGTTTTTAATTAGCAGTTTCAGTGACACAGGTCTGGGCAATCAAGGCTAATTAGGACCAGGTGTTTCTAATTAGCAGATCGAGTGACAAAGGTTTGAGCAATGAAGGCTATTTATGACCAAGTGTTTCTAAATAGCCATTTCAGTGTCACACGTGTGGGACATCAAGGCTAATTAGCACCAGGGTTCATAAATAATTTCAGTGATTTCAGAGTTGGCAATAAAGTCTAATTAAGATCTAGTGTCTTAAATTAGCAATTTGAGTGACACAGGTGTGGGCAATCAAGGCTATTTAGGACCAGGTGTTTCTAATTGGCAATTTGAGTGACACAGGTGTGGACAATCAATGCTAATTAACACCAGGGTTCATAAATAATTTCAGTGATTACAGTGTTGACAATTAAGACAACTTAAAACCTGTTGTCTTAAATTACCAATTTTAGTGACACAGGTGTGGGCAATCAAGGCTAATTAGGACCAGGTTTCTAATTAGCAATTTGAGTGAAACAGGTGTAGACAATCAAGACTAATAAGGACCAGTTGTTTCTAATTAGCAATTTGAATGACACAGGTGTGGGCTATGAAGTCTAATTAGCACCAGGGTTCATAAATAATTTCAGTGACTACAGTGTTGGTGAACAATTCTAATAAAGACCTGGTGTCCTCAATTAGCAATTAAATGGACACAGGTGTGTGCAATCAAGGCTAATTAGGACCAGATGTTACCAATTAGCAATTTCAGTGACACAGGTATGGACAAGCAAGGCTAATTAGGACCAGATGTTTTCCATTAGCAATTTCAGTGACACAGGTGTGGGCAATCAAGGCTAATTAGAAGCAGGTGTTTTCAATTAGTAGTTTCAGTGACACAGGTGTCAGCGATCAAGGCTAATTAGGACCAGGTGTTTCCTATTAGAACTTCAGTGACACAGGTGTGGGCAATCAAAGCTAATTAGAAATAGGGTTCATAAATAATTTCAGTGATTACAGTGTTGGCAATCAAGTCTAATTAAGCACTGGTGTATTAAATTAGCAATTTCAGTGACACAGGTGTGGGCAATCAAGGCTAATTAGGACCAGGCGTTCCAATTAGCAATTTCAGTGACACAGGTATGGGCAATCAAGGCTAATTAGGACCAGATGTTTTTAGTTAGCTATTTCAGTGACAGAGGTGTGGGCAATCAAGGCTAATTAGAACCAGGTGTTTTCAATTAGCAATTTCAGTGACACAGGTGTGGGCAATCAAGTATAATTAGGACCAGGTGTTTCAATTAGCAATTTCAATGACACAGGTGTGGGCATTTAAGGCTAATTAGGTCCACGTGCATCTACCTAGCAATTTGAAAGACACAGGTGTAGACAATCAAGACTAATTAGGACCAGCTGTTTCTAATTAGCAATTTGAGTGACACAGGTGTGGGCATAAAGGTTAATTAGGACCAGGTGTTTCTAATTAGGGATTGAGTGACACAGGTGTGGGCAATCAATACTAATTAGCACCAGGGTTCATAAATAATTTCAGTGACTACAGTGTTGGCAATCAGGTCTAAATAAGACCTGGTGTCTTAAATTAGCAATTTGAGTGACACAGGTGTGGGCAGTGAAGTCTAATTAGGACCTGGTGTTTCTAAATAGTAATTTGAGTGACACAGGTGTGGGCAATCAAGGCTAATTAGGAAAAGGTGATTCTAATTAGCAATTTCAGTGACACAGGTGTGGGCAATCAAGGCGAATTATGACCAAATGTTTCTAATTAGTAATTTGAGTGACAAAGGTGGGGGCAATCAAGACTAATTAGCAACAGGGTTCAAAAATAATTTCAGTGACTACAGTGTTGGCAATCAATTCTAAATAAGACCTGGTGTCTTAAATTACTAATTTGAGTGACACAGGTGTGGGCAGTGAAGTCTAATTAGGACCTGGTGTTTCTCATTAGCAATTTGAGTGACACAGGTGTGGGCAATCAAGGCTAATTCAGAACAGGTAGCTCTAATTAGCAGATTGAGGGACACACATGTGTGGGCAATCAAGGCTAAATCTGACTAGGTGTTTGTAATGAGAAGTTTGAGTGACACAGGTGTGGTCAATGAAGGCTAATTCAGACCAGGTGTTTCGAATTAGCAATTTCAGGGACACAGGTGTGGGCAATCAAGGCTAATTCGGACCAGGTGTTTCTAATTCGCAATTTCAGGGACACAGGTGTGGGCAATCAATTTCAGGGACACAGGTGTTGGCAATCAAGACTAATAGCAACCAGGTGTTTCTAATTAGCAATTTAAGTGACACAGGTGTGGGCAAGGAAGTCTAATTAGCACCAGGGTTCAAGAATAATTTCAGTGACTACAGTGTTGGTAATCAAGTCTAAATAAGACCTGGTGTTTTTAATTAGCAATTTGAGTGACACAGGTGTAGGCAGTCAAGTATAATTAGGAAAAGTTGTTTCTAAATAGCAATTTGAGTGACACAGGTGTGGGCAATCTAGGCTAATTAGGACCAGGTGTTTCTAATTAGCAATTTGATTGACACAGGTGTGGGCAATCAAGGCTAATTCAGACCAGGTGTTTCTAATTTGCAATTTCAGGGACACTGGTGTGGGCAATCAATTTCAGGGACAGATGTGTGGGCAACCAAGGTTAATTCGCACCAGGTGTTTCTAATTAGCAATTTGAGTGACACAGGTGTGGGCAATCAAGGCTAATTAGGACCAGGTGTTTCTAATTAGCAATGTCAGGGATACAGGTGTGGGCATTCGAGGCTAATTAGGACGAGATGTTTCTAATTAGCAATTAGAGTGACACAGTTGTGGGCAATCAAGGCTAATTAGGACCAGATTTTCTACTTAATAATTTGAGTTTCGCAGGTATATGCAATCAAGGCTCCACACTTGGTTCATTATTTTGGAAAATCATGGACCTCATGAAAGTCTTCCTTGGAAATCTCACACAACAAGTGTTATTTTCTCCTGAACACAAACAGTTATAGTATAGAAACTTCCGTAGGATACTTACCACTAAGAAGTGCACTTGCAACATTTGACTCTAAATGCTCCGCACTTGGTTCGCTATTTTGAAATCATCTCCTGCATGAATAGGGTCCATGGAAACGTCGCAAACCAAGTGTGATTTTCTGCAGAATACAAAGAGGTGCAGTATTGAAACTTCTGTAGAATACTCATTCCTAAGAAGTGCACCTCCAACATTTGACTCTGAGTCCTCCTCACTTGGTTCACTATTTTGGAAAATCATGGCCTTTGTGAACATGTTCTATGAAAATGTCCCAAAACAAGTATGATTTTCGCCTGAACACAAATGTTACAGTATAGAAACTTCTCTAGCATACTTATCCCTAAGAAGTGAAATTCCAACATTTGACTCTGAAACCTCCACACTTGGTTCACTATTTTGGAAAATCATGGCCTTCGTGAACGTGTTCCATGGAAATGTCACACAACAACTGTTATTTTCTCCTGAACACAAACAGTTACAGTAGAGAAACTTCCATAGGATACTTCACACTAAGAAGTGCACTTGCAACATTTGACTCTGAGTCCTTCTCTCTTGGTTCACTATTTTGGAATATCATGGCTTGCGTGTAAATGTTCCATTGACTGTCGCACAACAAGTGTGACTTTCTCCTGATCACAAAGAGTTACAGTATAGAAACTTCTGTAGGATACGTATCCCAAAGAAGTGCACTTGCACCACTTGACTCTGAGTTGTCCTCACTTGGTTAACCATTTTGGAAAAACCATGGCCTCCTTCAACATATTCCATGGAAATGTGGCACAACAACTGTTATTTTCTTCTGAACACAGAGAGTTACAGTATCCTGAACACAAAGAGTTACAGTATAGGAACTTCCGTTGGATACTTACCGGTAAGAAGTGCACGTGCAATATTTGACTCTGAACCCTCCTCACTTGGTTCACTATTTTGGAAAATCATGGCCTGCGTGAACATGTTATATGCAAATGTCACAAAACAAGTATGATCTTCTCCTGAACACAAAGTGTTACAGTATAGAATCTTCTGTAGGATAATTATCCCTAAGAAGTGCCCTTCCAACATTTGACTCTCAGTCCTCCTCACTTGGTTCAATATTTTGGAAAATCATGGCCTTTGTGAACATGTTCTATGAAAATGTCCCAAAACAAGTATGATTTTCGCCTGAACACAAATGTTACAGTATAGAAACTTCTCTAGCATACTTATCCCTAAGAAGTGAAATTCTAACATTTGACTCTGAATCCTCCGCACTTGGTTCACTATTTTGGAAAATCATGGCCTTCGTGAACGTGTTCCATGGAAATGTCACACAACAACTGTTATTTTCTCCTGAACACAAACAGTTACAGTATAGAAACTTCCGCAGGATACTTACCACTAAGAAGTACACTTGCAACATTTGACTCTGAGTCTTCCTGACTTGGTTAACTGTTTTGGAAAAATCATGGCCTGCTTCAACATGTTCCATGGAAATGTGGCACAACAACTGTTATTTTCTCCTGAACACAAAGAGTTACAGTGTAGGAACTTCCGTAGGGTACTTACCAGGAAGAAGTGCACGTGCAATATTTGACGCTGAACCCTCCTCACTTGGTTCACTATTTTGGAAAATCATGGCCTGCATGAACATGTTATATGCAAATGTCTCAAAACAAGTATGATCTTCTCCTGAACACAAAGTGTTACAGTACGGAATCTTCTGTAGGATACTTATCTCTAAGAAGTGCACTTCCAACATTTGACTCTCAGTCCTCCTCACTTGGTTCAATATTTTGGAAAATCAAGGCCTGTGTGAACATATTCCATGAAATCGTAACAAAACCAGTTTGATTTTCTCCTGAACATAAAAAGTTACAACGTATGAACATCTACAGGATTCTTATCACTGAGAAGTGAAAGTGAAACGTGAATTTGACGCTTCCTCACTTGGTCCCTATTTTCAAGCTCATTACAGGCCTGAACATAGTTGGTAGAATCAGCACAAAACGAATGTTGTTTTCTCCAGAACACAAAGTTTTAAAGCTTAGAAACCTGTGTAGGATACTTATCCCAAAGAAGTGCACATGCTACATATGACTGTGAGTCCTCTTCATTTGGTTCACGATTTTGGAAGGGAATGACATGCATGAACATGTTTCATGGAAACGTCGTACAACAAGTGTGATTGCCTCCTGAACACAAAGAGTTACAGTATAGAAACTTCTGCATGATACTTATCCTAAAGAAGTGCACTTGCAACATTTGACTCAGAGTCCTCCTCACTTGGTTCCTATTTTGTAAAATCATGGCCTGTGTGAACATGTGCCATGCAAATGTCACAAAACAAGTATGATTATCTCCTGAATGCAAATGTTACAGTATACAAATTCTATAGGATACTTATCCCTAAGAGCTGCACTTCCAGCATTTGACTCTGAATCCTCCTCACTTGGTTCACTATTTTGGAAATTCATGCCCTGCGTGAACTAGTTCCATGCAAATGTCACGAAACCAGTATGATTTTCTCCTGAACGCAAATGTTACAGTGTAGAAACTTCTCTAGGATACTTACCCTAAGAAGTGCACTTCCTACATTTGATTCTGAATCCTCCGAACTTGGTTCACTATTTTGGAAATCATCTCCTGCATGCATTGGTTCCATGGAATCATTGCAAAACAAGTGTGATTTTCTGCAGAACACAAACAGGTACAGTATCGAAACTTCTGTAGGATACTTACCACTAAGAAGTTCACTTACAACATTTGACTCTGAGTCCTCCTCACTTGGTTCACTATTTTGGAAAATCATAGCCTGAGTGAACATGTTCCTTGGAAACATTGCAAAACAAGTGTGATACTCTCCTGAACACAAAGAATTACAATATAGAAACTTTTTGTGGGATACTTACCGCTAAGAAGAGCACTTGCAACATTTCACTCTGTGTCCTTCTCTCTTCTTTTGAAATATCATGGCTTGCGTGTAAATGTTCCATTGACTGTCGCACAACAAGTGTGACTTTCTCCTGATCACAAAGACTTACAGTATAGAAACTTCTGTAGGACACTTATCCCAACGAAGTGCACTTGCAACATTTGACTCTGAGTCCTCCTCACTTGGTTCACTATTTTGAAAAATCATAGCCTGCGTGAACATGTTCCATGGAAACATTGCAAAACAAGTGTGACACTCTCCTGAACACAAAGAATTACAATATAGAAACTTTTTGTGGGATACTTACCGCTAAGAAGAGCACTTGCAACATTTCACTCTGTGTCCTTCTCTCTTGGTTCACTATTTTGAAATATCATGGCTTGCGTGTACATGTTCCATTGACTGTTGCACAACAAGTGTGACTTTCTCCTGATCACAAAGAATTACAGTGTAGAAACTTCTGTAGGACACATATCCCAACGAAGTGCACTTGCAACATTTGACTCTGAGTCCTCCTCACTTGGTTTACTATTTTGGAAAATCATAGACTGCATGAACATGTTCCATGGGAACATTGCAAAACAAGTGTGATACTCTCCTGAACACAAAGAATTACAGTATAGAAACTTTTGTGGGATACTTACCACTAAGAAGTGCACCTCCAACATTTGACTCTGAGTCCTCCTCCCTTGGTTCACTATTTTGGAAAATCATGGCCTTCTTGAACATGTTCTATGAAAATGTCCCAAAACAAGTATGATTTTCGCCTGAACACAAATGTTACAGTATAGAAACTTCTCTAGCATACTTATCCCTAAGTAGTGAAATTCCAACATTTGACTCTGAATTCTCCGCACTTGGTTCACTATTTTGGAAAATCATGGCCTTCGTGAATGTGTTCCATGGAAATGTCACACAACAACTGTTATTTTCTCCTGAACACAAACAGTTACAGTAGAGAAACTTCCGTAGTGTACTTACCTATTAAAATAACAAATAAACCTATTAAAATAACAAATGACTTCTCAGTCGAAACAGTAAAAGCAAGAAGAGCTTGGAGAGACATACTTCAAGTATTGAATGAGGAAAAATGTCAACCCAAACTGATATACCCGGCAAAACTATCTGTCATGATTGAGGGAGAAAGAAAAGTTTTCCAGCACAAAGACAACTTGAAGGGATACATGTCTACCAAACCAGGCCTTCAAAAAATCCTAGAACTGATACTCAACTTGAAGAAAAGAACAAGTGTATCCAGGAGGACAGAAGGGAAGGATAATACCACCAAAACATAAATATCAAACAACATGCTTACAAAATCTACTACACATAAAAAATGTCCAGAATTAAAAATAATTTCTCCATTATAACATTAAATGTCAATGGTATTAACTCACCGATTAAGAGACACAGATTACAAACTTGGATTGAAAACCACAATCCAACAATCAGCTGCCTTCAGGAAACTCATCTCACCACAAAAGATAGGCACATCCTAAGAATGAAAGGCTGGTCCAAAATCTTACAAGCTAATGGAACCAGGAAACGGGCAGGAGTAGCAATTATGCTTTCAGACAAAGTGGACTTCAAACCAAAGACAATCATAAGAGACACAGATGGATACTACATTTTAGTCACAGGTACAATTCACCAGGAAGACTTCACAATCCTGAACATTTATGCACCCAATACGGGCCCCTCCACATTCATTAATAAAACCCTACAGCGCCTAAAGCAAGAAATCAACCCCCAAACGATAATCCTTGGGGACTCCAACACCGCCCTCTCAACATGGGATAGGTCAACAGGTCAAAAGCTTAACAGAGACACTTTGGAACTTAATCAAACCCTTAAAGAAAAAGACCTTACAGATCTCTATCGAACTTTTCACCCACGCACAAAAGAATACACATTTTTCTCAGCAGCACATGGAACATTTTCCAAAATAGATCACATATTGGTCCACGTCATCAGAAAGGAGGACCAAGAGGAGAGTTAGGCATACACAATAAAGGACTCTCCGGGAATTGGGGGGGGAGGTACTGGGAGATGGGAAGGGAGGGAGGGGTAGCAGGGGCTTCAGGGGGAGGAGGACGGGGGAGGGAACTGGTCTACCTATTAAGTTTGTATGAGCGGAAATAATAATAAAAATGTTATAAAAAAATAAGAATATTTGGCTCACCCCGCGCCCTAGGACCCCAGGTCAGCCCACAGGGACCCGGCTCCGACTCCCACCATCCAGCCGGAGCCACGCGCGGGGGCCGAGGGACGAGTAGGACCTCCCACTGCGCCCGGGCCCCGCCCCAGCTGCCCTCGGATTAAATAGCTCCACGCCTCCGATGCGCCCATCCTCCCTTTTCACCCCACCCCGCTCCGCCTGTCAGGACGCCCATGGGCGGTCCAGCCGGGCCTCACCCCGCACCCTAGGTAAGTCCCCGTTCGGGCCCCGCCCACCAGTACCCCACGCCAAATAATTCAGTTTAGTGAAATTGAGAGATCTTAAGAGTTAAAATGACAATGCCAAAGTCAAAGTGCAAATCCATGAGAAGCAACACTCAAGTAAACAAATTTCCCACTGAAGAAATTAATCCCATAATGTTAGACTCCAACAAGAACAAACCCGCGGAAAAAGGCCAAGAAAGCCTCACTCAGGATAAGGTCTTCCAAAATATGATCATTACCATGTTCAATACTATGAAAGAGGAAATCCGGGAGGAATTACATAATCGAATCAATCCCTTTGAAGAGGAACACAACAGACATCTGGAGGAGTTGAGAAAAACAGTGCAAGAAACAAAAAGTGGCATAGAGCACTTAAAACAAACTCAAGCAGAGTTTAAAACTGAGCTAAAAGACAAGTTATCTTCAACCCAGAATGCCACAGAGAGTCTTATCAACAGAACTAATGAAGCACAAAACAGAATTTCAGACCTTGAAGATAAAGTGGGAGTACTAACCAGCTCAATGGAAGAGGTTGTTAAAGCCAAAAAGATACTTGAGAGAAATATCGAAGACATATGGGACACCCTGAAGAAGCCTAACATGCGTATTCATGGAATACCAGAGCAAGAATCTCAAAATACCACCCCTTGGGGAAATTTTTCAAACGATCATCAAGGAAAACTTTCCTCATCTAAAAAATTCCAATGTCATCAAACAAGTATGGTTTTCGCCTGAACACAAAAGTTACAGTTTAGGAACTTCTCTAGGATACTTATCCCTAAGAAGTGAAATGCCAACATTTGACTCTGAATCCTCCGCAATTGGTTCACTCTTTTGGAAAATCATGGCCTGCGTGAACATGTTATGTGCAAATGTCGCAAAACGAGGATGATCTTCTCCTGAACACAAAGCGTAACACTACAGAATCTTCTGTAGGGTACTTATCCCTGAGAAGTGCACCTCCAACATTTGACTCTCAGTCCTTCTCACTTGGTTCACTCTTTTGCAATATCAAGGCCTGCATGAACATATCCCATGAAAACGTCACAAAACCAGTGTGAATTTCTCAGGAATATAAAAAGTTACAACGTATGAACATCTACAGGATTCTTATCACTGAGAAGAGAAAGTGACACATGTGAATTGGACGCGTCCTCACTTGGTCACTGTTTTCAAGCTCATTACAATCCTGAACATATTTGGAAGAATCAGCACAAAACAAATGTTGATTTCTCCAGAATACAAAGTTTTAGTGTCTAGAAACCTGTGTAGGATACTTATCCGAAAGAAGTGCACATGCTGCACATGACTTCCCAACGAAGTGCACATGCTACATATGACTGTGAGTCCTCTTCACTTGGTTCACTGTTTTCGAAGGGAACGACATGCATGAACATGTTTCATGGAAAAGTTGTAAAACAACTGTGATTTCCTCCTGAATACACAGAGTTACAATATAGAAACTTCTGTACGATACTTCTCCTAAAGAAGCGCACTTGCAACATTTAACTCTGAGTCCTCCGCACTTGGTTCTCTATTTTGTGAAATCATGGCCTGTGTGAACATGTGTCATTCCAATGTCAGAAAACAAGTATGGTTTTCGCCTGAACACAAAAGTTACAGTTTAGGAACTTCTCTAGGATACTTATTCCTAAGAAGTGAAATGCCAATATTTGACTCTGAATCCTCCGCACTTGATTCACTCTTTTGGAAAATCATGGCCTGCGTGAACATGTTATGTGCAAATGTCGCAAAACGAGGATAATCTTCTCCTGAACACAAAGCGTAACACTACAGAATCTTCTGTAGGGTACTTATCCCTGAGAAGTGCACCTCCAACATTTGACTCTCAGTCCTTCTCACTTGGTTCACTCTTTTGCAATATCAAGGCCTGCGTGAACATATCCCATGAAAACGTCACAAAACCAGTGTGAATTTCTCCGGAACATAAAAAGTTACAACGTATGAACAACTGCAGGATTCTTATCACTGAGAAGAGAAAGTGAAACATGTGAATTGGACGCGTCCTCACTTGGTCACTATTTCCAAGTTCCATTACAAGCCGGAACATGGTTTGTAGAATCAGCACAAAACAAATGTTGTTTTCTCCAGAAAACAAAGTGTTACAGTCTAGAAACCTGTGTAGGATACTTATCCGAAAGAAGTGCACATGCTGCACATGACTTCCCAAAGAAGTGCACATGCTACATATGACTGTGAGTCCTCTTCACTTGGTTCACTGTTTTCGAAGGGAACGACAAGCATGAACATATTTCATGGAAACGTCGTAAAACAAGTGTGATTTCCTCCTGAACACAAAGAATTACAATATAGAAACTTCTGTACGATACTTCTCCTGAAGAAGCGCACTTGCAACATTTAACTCTGAGTCCTTTGCACTTGGTTCTCTATTTTGTGAAATCATGGCCTGTGTGAATATGTGCCATTCCAATGTCAGAAAACAAGTATGATTTTCGCCTGAACACAAAAGTTACAGTTTAGGAACTTCTCTAGGATACTTATCCCTAAGAAGTGAAATGCCAACATTTGACTCTGAATCCTCCGCACTTGTTTCTCTCTTGGAAAATCATGGCATGCGTGAACATGTTATGTGCGAATATCGCAAAATGAGGATGATCTTCACCTGAACACAAAGCGTAACACTACAGAATCTTCAGTAGGATACTTATCCCTTAGAAGTGCACCTCCAACTATTTCAATCTCAGTCCTCATCACTTGGTTCACTGTTTTGGAAAATCAAGGCTTGCGTGAGCATATTCCATGAAAACTTCACAAAACCAGTGTGAATTTCTCCGGAACATAAAAAGTTACAACGTATGAACATCTACAGGACTCTTATCACTGAGAAGAGAAAGTGAAACATGTGAATTGGACGCATCCTCACTTGATCACTATTTTCAAGCTCATTACAAGCCTGAACATAGTTGGTAGAATCAGCACAAAACAAATGTTGTTTTCTCCAGAATACAAAGTGTTACAGTCTAGAAACCTGTGTAGGATACTTATCCGAAAGAAGTGCACATGCTGCACATGACTTCCCAAAGAAGTGCACATGCTACATATGACTGTGAGTCCTCTTCACTTGGTTCACTGTTTTCGAAGGGAACGACAAGCATGAACATATTTCATGGAAAAGTCGTAAAACACGTGTGATTTCCTCCTGAACACAAAGAGTTACAATATAGAAACTTCTGTACAATACTTCTGATGAAGAAGCGCACTTGCAACATTTAACTCTGAGTCCTCCGCACTTGATTCTGTATTTTGTGAAATCATGGCCTGTGTGAACATGTGCCATTCCAATGTCAGAAAACAAGTATGGTTTTCGCCTGAACCCAAAGTTACAGTTTAGGAATTTCTCTAGGATACTTATCCCTAAGAAGTGAAATGCCAACATTTGACTCTGAATACTCCGCACTTGGTTCACTCTTGGAAAATGTGCGAATGTCGCAAAAAGAGGATGATCTTCACCTGAACACAAAGCGTTACACTACAGAATCTTCTGTATGATACTTATCCCAGAGAAGTGCACCTCCAACCTTTTGAATCTCAGTCCTTCTCACTTGGTTCACTGTTTTGGAAAACCAAGGCATGTGTGAACATATTAGATGAAAACGTCACAAAACCAGTGTGAATTTCTCCGGAACATAAAAAGTTAAAACATATGAACATCTACAGGATTCTTATCACTGAGAAGAGAAAGTGAAACATGTGAATTGGACGCGTCCTCACTTAGTCACTATTTTCAAGCTCATTACAAGCCTGAACATAGTTGGTAGAATGAGCACAAAACAAATGTTGTTTTCTCCAGAAAACAAAGTGTTACAGTCTAGAAACCTGTGTAGGATACTTATCCGAAAGATGTGCACATGCTGCACATCAGTTCCCAACGAAGTGCACATGCTACATATGACTGTGAGTCCTCTTATCTTGGTTCACTGTTTTCAAGGGAACGACGTGCATGAACATGTTTCATTGAAAAGTCGTAAAACAAGTGTGATTTCCTCCTGAACACACAGAGTTACAATATAGAAACTTCTGTACAATACTTCTCCTAAAGAAGCACACTTGCAACATTTAACTCTGAGTCCTCCGCACTTGGTTCTCTATTTTGTGAAATCATGGCCTGTATGAACATGTGTCATTCCAATGTCAGAAAACAAGTATGGTTTTCGCCTGAACACAAAAGTTACAGTTTAGGAACTTCTCTAGGATACTTATTCCTAAGAAGTGAAATGCCAATATTTGACTCTGAATCCTCCGCACTTGATTCACTCTTTTGGAAAATCATGGCCTGCGTGAACATGTTATGTGCAAATGTCGCAAAACGAGGATAATCTTCTCCTGAACACAAAGCGTAACACTACAGAATCTTCTGTAGGGTACTTATCCCTGAGAAGTGCACCTCCAACATTTGACTCTCAGTCCTTCTCACTTGGTTCACTCTTTTGCAATATCAAGGCCTGCGTGAACATATCCCATGAAAACGTCACAAAACCAGTGTGAATTTCTCCGGAACATAAAAAGTTACAACGTATGAACAACTGCAGGATTCTTATCACTGAGAAGAGAAAGTGAAACATGTGAATTTGCCACATCCTCACTTGGTCACTATTTTCAAGCTCTTTACAACCCTGAACATAGTTGGTAGAATCAGTACAAAACAAATGTTGTTTTCTCTAGAATTCAAAGTTTTACAGTTTAGATACCTGTGTAGCATACTTATCCCAGAGAAGTGCACATGCTACACATGACTTCCCAAAGAAGTGCACATGCTACATATGACTGTGAGTCCTCTTCACTTGGTTCACGATTTTGGAAGGGAATGACATGCATGAATATGTTTCATGGAAACGTCGTAAACAAGTGTGATTTCCTCCTGAACAAAAAGAGGTACAATATTGAATCTTCTGAACGATACTTATCCTAAAGAAGTGCACTTGCAACATTTAACTTGCAACATTTAACTTATCCAAAGAAGTGCACATGCTGCACATGACTTCCCAAAGAAGTGCACATGCTACATATGACTGTGAGTCCTCTTCACTTGGTTCACTATTTAGGAAGGGAACGACATGCACTAACATGTTTCATGGAAACGTCGTAAAACAAGTGTGATTTCCTCCTGAACAAAAAGAGTTACAATACAGACACTTCTGTTAGATACTTATTCTATAGAAGTGCACTTGCAACATTTAACTCTGAGTCCTCCTCACTTGGTTCACTATTATGGAAAATCATGGCCTGCGTGAAAATGTTATAGGCAAATGTCGCAAAAAAAGTATGATCTTCTCCTGAACACAAAGTGTAACAGTATAGAATCTTCTGTAGGATACTTATCCCTAAGAAGTGAAATTCCAACATTTGACTCTGAATCCTCCCCACTTGGTTCACTCTTTTGGAAAATCATGGCCTGCTTGAATATGTTATATGTAAATGTCACAAAACAAGTATGATCTTCTCCTGAACACAAAGTGTAACACTATAGAATCTTCTGTAGGATACTTATCCCTAAGAAGTGCACCTCCAACATTTGACTCTCAGTCCTCATCACTTGGTTTACTATTTTGGAAAATCAAGGCCTGCGTGAACATGTTCCATGAAAACGTCACAAAACCGGTGTGAATTTCTCCTGAACATAAAAAGTTACAACGTATGAACATGTATAGGATTCGT
The DNA here is from genome assembly GCA_023101885.1 of Typhlomys cinereus. NCBI lineage: Eukaryota > Metazoa > Chordata > Mammalia > Rodentia > Platacanthomyidae > Typhlomys > Typhlomys cinereus. The sequence continues at coordinate 311,393 of JALPQD010000904.1, forward strand.
ATGACTGAGAAGAGAAAGTGAAACATCTGAATTTGATGCATCCTCACTTGGTCACTATTTTCAAACTCTTTAGAAGCCTGAACGTAGTTGGTAGAATCAACACAAAACAAATGTTCTTTTCTCCAGAATACAAAGTTTTACAGTCTAGAAACCTGTGTAGGATACTTATCCCAAAGACGTACACATGCTACACATGACTTCCCAAAGAAGTGCACATACTACATATGACTGTGAGTCCTCTTCACTTGGTTCACTATTTTGGAAGCGAACGACATGCATGAACATGTTTCAAGAAACGTCGTAAATAAGTGTGATTTCCTCCTGAACACAAAGAGTTACAATATAGAAACTTCTGTTCGATACTTATCCTAAAGAAGTGCACTTGCAACATTTAACTCAGAGTCCACCTCAATTGGTTCACTATTTGTAAAATCATGGCCTGTGTGAACATGTGCCATTCAAATGTCACAAAACAAGTATGATTTTCGCCTGAACACAAATGGTACAGTATAGGAACCTCTCTAGGATACTTATCCCTAAGAAGTGAAATTCCAACATTTGACTCTGAATCCTCCCCACTTGGTTCACTGTTTTGGAAAATCATGGCCTGCGAGAACATATGATATGTGAATGTCCCAAAACAAGTATGATCTTCTCCTGATCACAAAGTGTAAACCTATAGAATCATCTGTTGGATACTTATCCCTAAGAAGTGCACCTCCAACATTTGACTCTCAGTCCTCCTCACTTGGTTCACTATTTTGGAAATCAAAGCCTGCGTGAACATGTTCTATGAAAACGTCACAAAACCAGTGTGAATTTCTCCTGAACATAAAAAGTTACAACGTATGAACATCTACAGGATTCTTATCACTGAGAAGAGAAAGTGAAACATGTGAATTTGACGCGTCCTCACTTGGTCACTATTTTCAAGCTCTTTACAAGCCTAAACATAGTTGGTAGAATCAGTACAAAACAAATGTTCTTTTCTCCAGAATACAAAGTTTTACAGTCTAGAAACCAGTGTAGGATACTTATCCCAAAAGAGTGCACATGCTACATATGACTTCCCAAAAACGGACACGTGCTACATATGAGTGTGAGTCCTCTTCACTTGGTTCACTATTTTGGAAGGAAATGACATGCATGAACATGTTTCATGGAAACGTCGTACGAAAAGTGTGATTTCCTCCTGAACACAAAGAGTTACAGTAGAGAAACTTCTGTACTACACTTATGCTAAAGAAGTGCACTTGCAACATTTGACTCAGAGTCCTCCTCACTTGGGTCACTATTTTGTAAAATCATGGCCTGTGTGAATAGGTGTCATGCAAATGTCACAAAACAAGCATGATTTTCTCCTGAACGCAAATGTTACAGTATACTAACTTCTGTAGGATACTTATCCCTAGGAATTACAGTATAGTAACATTTGGCTCTGAATCCTCCTCACTTGGTTCACTATTTTGAAATTTCATGGCCTGCGTAAACATGTCCCATGCAAATGTCACAAAACAAGGATGATATTCTCCAGAATACAAATGTTGCAGTGTAGCAACTTCTCTAGGATACTTATCCCCAAGAAGTGCACTTCCTATATTTGATCCTGAATCCTCCGCACTTGGTTCACAATTTTGGAAATCATACCCTGCTTGAACATGTTCCAGGGAAACATTGCAAAACAAGTGTGATACTCTCCTTAACACTAAGAATGACAGTATAGAAATTTTGATGGGATACTTACCACTAAAATGAAGAGCACTTGCAACATTTGACTCTGAGTACTTCTCTCTTGGTTCACTATTTTGGAATATCATGGCTTGCGTGTAAATGTTCCATTGACTGTCGCACAACAAGTGTGACTTTCTCCTGATCACAAAGAGTTACAGTATAGAAACTTCTGTAGGATACGTATCCCAACGAAGTGCACTTGCTACATTTGACTCTGAGTCATCCTCACTTGGTTAACTATTTTGGAAAAATCATGGCCTGCTTCAACATGTTCCATGGAAATGTGGCGCAACGACTGTTATTTTCTCCTGAACACAAAGAGTTACAGTATAGTAAGTTCCGTAGGATACTTACCGGTAAGAAGTCCACGTGCAATATTTGACTCTGAACCCTCCTCACTTGGTTCACTATTTTGGATAATCATACCCTGCATGAACATGGTCCAGGGAAACATTGCAAAACAAGTGTATACTCTCCTGAACACCAACAATGTCAGTATAGAAACTTTGGTGGGATACATACTGCTAAGAAGAAGAGCACTTGCAACATTTGACTCTGAGTCCATCTCTATTGGTTCACTATTTTGGAATATCATGGCTTGCGTGTAAATGTTCCATTGGCTGTTGCACAACAAGTGTGACTTTCTCCTGATCACAAGGAGTCACAGTAAAGAAACTTCTGTAGGATATGTATCCCAATGACGTGCACTTGCAACATTTGACTCTGAGTCCTCCTCACTTGGTTAACTATTTTGGAAAAATCATGGCCTGCTTCAACATGTTTTGTGGAAATATGGCTCAACAACTGTTATTTTCTCCTGAACACAAAGAGTTGCAATATAGGAACTTCCGTAGGACACTTACCTGTAAGAAGTGCACGTGCAATATTTGACTCTGAACCCTCCTCACTTGGTTCACTATTTTGGAAAATCATGGCCTGCGTGAACATGTTATATGCAAATGTCGCAAAACAAGTATGATCTTCTCCTAAACACAAAGTGTTACAGTATAGAATCTTCTGTTGGATACTTATCCCTAAGAAGTCCACTTCCAACATTTACTCTCAATCCTCCTCACTTGGTTCACTCCTTTGGAAAATCAAGGCCTGCGTGAACATATTCCATGAAAACGTCACAAAACCAGTGTCATTTCTTCCTGAACATAAAAAGTTACAACGTATGATTCTTATCACTGAGACGTGAAAGTGAAACATGTGAATTTGATGCTTCCTTACTTGGTCACTATTTTCAAGCTCATTACAGACCTGAACATAGTTGGTAGAATCAGCATAAAACGTTGTTTTCTCCAGAACACAAAACTTACAGTCTAGAAACCTGTGAAGGATACCTATCCCAAAGAAGTGCACATGCTACAAATGACGTTGAGTCTTTTTCACTTGGTTCACAATTTTGGAAGGGAATGACATGCATGAACATGTTTCATGGAAACATCATACAACAAGTGTGATTTCCTCCTGAACACAAAGAGTTACAGTAGAGAAACTTCTGTAACTACACTTATCCTAAAGAAGTGCACTTGCAACATTTGACCTTCGTGAACATGTGCCATGCAAATGTCACAAAACAAGTATGATTTTCTCCTCAACGCAAATGTTACAGTGTAGAAACTTCTCTAGGATACTTATCCCCAAGATGTGCAATTCCTTCATTTGATTCTGAATCCTCCGCACTTGGATCACTATTTTGGAAATCATCTCCTGCATGAATAGGTTCCATGGAAACGTCGCAAAACAAGTGTGATTTTCTGCATCACACAAAGAGGTAAAGTATCAAAACTTCTGTAGGATACTTACCACTAAGAAGTGCACTTCCAACATTTGACTCTGAGTCCTCCTCACTTGGTTCACTATTTTGGAAAATCATAGCCTGCGTGAACATATTCCATGGTAACATTACAAAACAATTGTGATACTCTCCTGAACACAAAGAATTACAGTATAGAAACTTTGTTGGGATACTTACCGCTAAGAAGAGCACTTGCAACATTTGACTCTGAGTCCTTCTCTCTTGGTTCACTATTTTGGAATATCATGGTTTGCGTGTTAATGTTCCACTGACTGTCGCACAATAAGTGTGACTTTCTCCTGAACACAAAGAGTTACAGTATAGAAACTTCTGTAGGATACGTATCCCAATGAAGTGCACTTGCAATATTTGACTCTGAACACTCCTCACTTGGTTCACTATTTTGGAAAATCATGGCCTACGTGACCATGTTATATGCAAATGTCACAAAACAAGTATGATCTTCTCCTGAACACAAAGTGTTACAGTATAGTATCTTCTGTTGGATATTTATCCCTAAGAAGTGCACTTCCAATATTTGAGTCTCAGTCCTACTCCCTTTGTTCACTATTTTGGAAAATCAAGGCCTGCGTGAACATATTCCATGAAAACATCACAAAACCAGTGTGATTTCTCCTGAACATAAAAAGTTACAACGTATGAACATCTACAGGATTCTTATCACTGAGAAGAGAAACTGAAACATGTGAATTTGACGCTTCCTCACTTGGTCACACTTTTCAAGCTCATTACAGGCCTGAACATAGTTGGTAGAATCATCACAAAACGAATGTTGTTTTCTCCAGAACACAAAATTTTACAGTCCAGAAACCTGTGTAGGATACTTATCCCAAAGAACTGCACATGCTACATATGACTGTGAGTCCTCTTCACTTGGTTCACGATTTTGGAAGGGAATGACATGCATGAACATGTTTCATGGAAATGTCATAAACAAGTGTGATTTCCTCCTGAACACAAAGAGTTACAATATGGAAACTTCGGGACAATACTTATCCTAAAGAAGTGCACTTGCAACATTTAACTCACTTGGTTCACTATTTTGTAAAATCATGGCCTGTGTGAACATGTGCCATGCAAATGTCAAGAAACAAGTATGATTTTGTCCTGAATGCAAATTTACAGTATACAAACTTCTGTAGGATACTTATCCCTAAGAGGTGCACTTCCAGCATTTGACTCTGAATCCTCTTCACTTGGTTTGCTATTTTGGAAATTCATGGCCTTCGTGAACATGTTCCATGCAAATGTCACAAAACAAGGATGATTTTCTCCTGAACGCAAATGTTACAGTGTAGAAACTTCTCTAGGATACTTATCCCTATGAAGGGCACTTCCTACATATGATTCTGAATCCTCCGCACTTATAGTTCACTATTCTGGAAATATTTCCTGCATGAATAGGTTCCATGGAAATGTCGTAAAACAAGTGTGATTTTCTGTAGAACACAAAGAGGTACAGTACCTAAACTTCTGTAGGATACTTACCACTAAGAAGTGCACTTTGAAGATTTGACTCTGAGTCCTCCTCAGTTGGTTCACTATTTTGGAAAATCATAGCCTGCGTGAACATGTTCCAGGGAAACATTGCAAAACAAGTGTGATACTCTCCTGAACACAAAGAGTTACAGTATAGGGACTTCCTTAGGATACTTACCGGTAAGAAGTGCATGTGCAATATTTGACTCTGAACCCTCCTCACTTGTTTCACTATTTTGGAAAATCATGGCCTGCGTGAACATGTTATATGTAAATGTTACAAAACAAGTGTGATTTTATCCTGACCACAAAGTTCTACAGTATAGAATCTCCTGCAGGATACTTATCCCTAAGAAGTGCACTTCCAGCATTTGACTCTGAATCCTCCTCACTTGGTTCACTATTTTGGAAATTCGTGGCCTGCGTGAACATGTTCCCTGCAAATGTCACAAAACAAGTATGATTTTCTCCTGAACGCAAATGTTACAGTGTAGAAACGTCTCTAGGATACTTATCCCCAAGAAGTGCACTTCCTACATTTGATTCTGAATCCTCTGCATTTGGTTCACTATGTAGGAAATCATATCATAGGTTCCATGGAAACGTCGCAAAACAAGTGTGATTTTCTGCAGAACACAAAGAGGTGCAATATCGAAACTTCCGTAGGATATTTACCACTACGAAGTGCACTTCCAACATTTGACTATGAGTCCTCCTCACTTGGTTCAATATTTGGGAAAGTCATAGCCTGCGTGAACATGTTCCAGGGAAACGTTGCAAAACAAGTTTGATGATCTCCTGAACACAAAGAATTACAGTATAGAAACTTTGGTGGGATATTTAACGCTAAGAAGAGCACTTGCAACATTTGGCTCTGAGTCCTTCTCTCTTGGTTCACTATTTTGGAATATCATGGCTTGTGTGTAAATGTTCCATTGACTGTCGTAAAACAGGGGTGACTTTCTCCTGATCACAAAGAGGTATAGTATAGAAACTTCTGTAGGATACGTATCCCAACAAAGGGCACTTAGCAAGATTTGACTCTGAGTTATCCTCACTTGGTTCACTATTTGGAAAAATCATGTCCTGCTTCAACATGTTCCATGGAAATGTGGCACAACAACTGTTATTTTGTCCTGAACACAAAGAGTTACATTATAGGAACTTCCATAGGATACTTACCGGTAAGAATTGCACGTGCAATATTTGACTCTGAACCCTCCTCACTTGGTTCACTCTTTTGGAAAATCATGGCCTGCGTGAACATGTTATATGCAAAGGTCGCAAAACAAGTGCAATCTTCTCCTGAACGTAAATGTTACAGTATACAAACTTCTGTAGGATACTTATAACCTAAGAGGTGCCACTTCCAGCATTTGAATCTGAATCCTCCTCCCTTGGTTCACTATTTGGGAAATTCATGGCCTGCATGAACATGTTCCATGCAAATGTCACAAAACAAGTATGATTTTCTCCTGAACGCAAATGTTACAGTGTAGAAACTTCTCTAGGATACTTATCCTCAAAAATGCACTTCGTACATTTGATTATGAACCTTCCGTACTTGGTTCACTATTTTGGAAATCATCTCCTGCATGAATAGGTTCCATGGAAAGTCGCAAAACAAGTGTGATTTCTGTAGAACACAAAGAGATACAGTATCAAAACTTCTGTAGGATACTGAACACTAAGAAGTGCACTTCCAACATTTGAATCTGAGTCCTCCTCACTTGGTTCACTATTTTGGAAAATATAGCCTGCGTGAACATGTTATATGCAAATGTCGCAAAACAAGTGTGATCTTTTCCTGACACAAAGTGTTACAGTATAGAATCTTCTGTAGGATACTTATTCCTAAAAGTGCACTTCCAACATTTGACTCTCAGTCCTCCTCACTTGGTTCACCATTTTGGAAAATCAAGGCCTGCATGAACATATTCCATGAAAACGTCACAGAACCAGTGTGGTTTTCTCCTCAACATAAAAAGTTACAACGTATGAACATCTACAGGATTCTTATCTTGAGGAGTGAAAGTGAAACACGTGAATCTGACGCTTCCTCACTTGGTCACTCTTTTCAAGCTCATTAAAGGCCTGAACATAGTTGGTAGAATCACCAAAAGAATGTTGTTTTCTGGAGAACACAAAGTTTTATTGTCTAGAAAGCTATGTAGGATACTTGTCCCCAAAAAGTGCACATGCTACATATGACTGTGAGTTCTCTTCACTTGGTTCACGATTTTGGAAGGGAATGACATGCATGAACATGTTTCATGGAAACGTCGTACAACAAGTGTGATTTCCTCCTGAACAAAAAGAGTTACAGTATAGAAACTTCTGTATGACACTTATCCTAAAGAAGTGCACTTGCAACATTTGACTGAGAGTCCTCCTCACTTGGTTCACTATTTTCTAATATCATGGCCTGCGTGAACATATGCCATGCAAATGTCACAAAACAAGTATGATTTTCTCCTGAACGCAAATGTTACAGTGTAGAATCTTCTCTAATATACCTATCCCCAAGAAGTGTACTGCCTACATTTGATTCTGAATCCTCCGCACTTGGTTCACTATTTTGGAAATCATCTCCTGCATGAATAGGTTCCATGGAAACGTTGCAAAACAAGTGTGATTTTCTGCAGAACACAAAGAGGTACAGTATCAAAACTTCTGTAGGGGGGCTTGACAGGTGGCTCAGGAGTTAAGCTTCCTCCTTGCAGGCGGAAGGTCCTGAGTTCTGATCCCAGATCCCACGTATAGAAGGCAGGCGGAAGCGGGGGCGGCCTGCGCTTCTGGTCCTCGTAGGGCGGAGCCTGTGAATCCCGGGGCAGAAGGAGGTGGAGGCGTCCATGGTGGTTAGCGAATTCGTCCGTGGTTCTACACACACACATACACACATGCGGGCACATACATACACACACACGCACAATTGAATAAATAATAATAATAATAAAAAAATAAAAAAAACAACAAAAAAACACTTCTGTAGGATACTTACCACTAAGAAGTGCACTTCCAACATTTGACTCTGAGTCCTCCTCACTTGGTTCACTATTTGGGAAAACCATAGCCTATGTGAACATGTTCCATGGAAACATTCCAAAACAAGTTTGATGCTCTCCTGAACACAAAGAATTACAGTATAGAAACTTTGGTGGGATACTTACCACTAAGAAGAGCACTTGCAACATTTGGCTCTGAGTCCTTCTCTCTTGGTTCACTATTTTGGAATATCATGGCTTTCGTGTAAATGTTCCATTGACTGTTGCACAACAGGGGTGACTTTCTCCTGATCACAAAGTTTTGCAATATAGAAACTTCTGTAGGATACGTATCCCAACGAATTGCACTTGCAACATTTGACTCTGAGTTATCCTCATTTGGATAACTACTTGGAAAAATCATGGCCTGCTTCAACATGTTCCATGGAAATGTGGAACAACAACTGTTATTTTCTCCTGAACACAAAGAGTAACATTATAGGAACTTCCGTAGGATACTTACCAGTAAAAATTGCACGTGCAATATTTGACTCTGAACCCTCCTCACTTGGTTCACTATTTTGGAAAATCATGGCCTGCGTGAACATGTTATATGCAAAGGTTGCAAAACAAGTGTGATCTTCTCCTGAATGTAAATGTTACAGTATACAAACTTCTGTAGGATACTTATAACCTAAGAGGTGCACATCCAGCATTTGAATCGAATCCTCCTTCCTTGGTTCACTACTTTGGAAATTCATGGCCTGCATGATCATGTTCCATGCAAATGTCACAAAACAAAGATGATTTTCTCCTGAACGCAAATGCTACAGTGTAGAAACTTCTCTAAGATACTTATCCCCAAGAAGTGCGCTTCCTACATTTGATTATGAACTCTCCGCACTTGGTTCACTATTTTGGAAATCATATCCTGCATGAATAGGTTCCATGGAAAAGTCACAAAACAAGTGTGATTTTCTGCATCACACAAAGAGATACAATATCAAAACTTCTGTAGGATACTTATCCCTAATAAGTGCACTTCCAACATTTGACTCTCAGTCCTCCTCACTTGGTTCACCATTTTGGAAAATCAAGGCCTGTGTGAACATATTCCATGAAAACGTCACAGANAACAGTGTGGTTTTTCCTGAACATAAAAAGTTACAATGTATGAACATCTACAGGATTCTTATCACTGAGAAGTGAAAGTGAAATATGTGAATTTGACGCTTCCTCACTTGGTCAACTTTTCAAGCTCATTACAGGCCTGAACATAGTTGGTAGAATCACCACAAAACGAATGCTGTTTTCTGCAGAGCACAAAGTTTTAGTGTCTAGAAACGTGTAGGATACTTATCCCAAAGAAGTGCACATGCTACATATGACTGTGAGTCCTCTTCACTTGGTTCCCGATTTTAGAAGGGAATGACACGCATGAATATGTTTCATGGAAATGTCGTACAACAAGTGTGATTTCCTCCTGAACACAAAGAATTACAATATAGAAACTTCTGTAACGACACTTATCCTAAAGAAGTACAATTGCAACATTTTACTCAGAGTCCTCCTCACTTAGTTCACTTTTTTGGAAAATCATGGCCTGTGTGAACATGTGCCATGAAAATTTCACAAATCAAGTATGATTTTCTCCTGAATGCAAATGTTACAGTATACAAACTTCTGTAGGATACTTATCCCTAAGAGGTGCACTTCCAGCATTTGACTCTGAATCCTCCTCACTTGGTTCACTATTTGGGAAATTCATGGCCTGCGTGAACATGTTCCATGCAAATGTCACAAAACAAGTATGATTTTCTCCTCAACGCAAATGTTACAGTGTAGAAACGTCTCTAGGATACTTATCCCGAAGAAGTGCACTTCCTTCATTTGATTCTGAATCCTCCGCACTTGGTTCACTATTTTGGAAATCATCTCCTGCATGAATAGGTTCCATGGAAACGTCGCAAAACAAGTGTGATTTTCTGCAGAACACAAAGAGGTACAGTATCAAAACTTCTGTAGGATACTTACCACTAAGAAGTCCACTTCCAACATTTGACTTTGAGTCCTCCTCACTTGGTTCACTCTTTTGGAAAATCATAGCCTGCGTGAACATATTCCATGGTAACATTACAAAACAAGTGTGATACCCTCCTGAACACAAAGAATAACAGTATAAAACTTTAGTGGCATACTTATCACAAAGAAGAGCACTTACAATATTGACTCTGAGTCCTTCTCTCTTGGTTCACTATTTTGGAATACTCATGGCTTGCGTGTAAATGTTCCATTGACCTGTCGCACAACAACTGTGTCTTTCTCCTGATAACAAAGAGTTACAGTATAGGAACTTCTGTAGGATATGTATCCCAATGAAGTGCACGTGCAATATTTGACTCTGAACCCCTCCTCACTTGTTTCACTATATTGGAAAATCATGGCCTGCATGAACATGTTATAGGTAAATGTTACAAAACAAGTGTGATCGTCTCCTGAACACAAAGTGTTTACAGTATAGAATCTTCTGTAGGATACTTATCCCTAAGAAGTGCACTTCCAGCATTTGACTCTGAATCCTTCTCACTTGTTTCACTATTTTGGAAATTCATTGCCTGCGTGACAATGTTCCATGCAAATGTCACAAAACAAGTATGATTTTCTCCTGAACGCAAATATTAGAGTGTAGAAACGTCTCTAGGATACTTATCCCCAAGAAGTGCACTTCCTACATTTGATTCTGAATCCTCTGCACTTGGTTCACTATTTAGGAAATTATGTCCTGCATGAATGGGTTCCATGGAAACGTCGCAAAACAAGTGTGTTTTTCTGCAGAACACAAAGAGGTACAGTATCGAAACTTCCGTAGGATACTTACCACTAAGAAGTGTACTTCCAACATTTGACTCTGAGTCCTCCTCACTTGGTTCACTATTTGGGAAAGTCATAGCCTGCGTGAACATGTTCCATGGAAACATTCCAAAACAAGTTTGATGCTCTCCTGAACACAAAGAATTACAGTATAGAAACTTTGGTGGGATACTTACCACTCAGAAGAGCACTGCAAACATTTGGCTCTGAGTCCTTCTCTCTTGTTCATTATTTTGGAATATCATGTCTTGCATGTAAATATTACACTGACTGTCGCACAACAAGTGTTTACTTTCTCCTGAACACAAAGAGTTACAGTATAGAAAACTTCTGTAGGATACATATCCCAACGAAGTGCACTTGCAAACATTTGACTCTGAGTTATCCTCACTTGGTTTAACTACTTGGAAAAATCATGGCCTGCTTCAACATGTTCCATGGAAATGTGGCAGAACAACTGTTATTTCTCCTGAACACAAAGAGTTACAGTTTAGGAACTTCCGTAGGATACTTACTGGTAAGAAGTCCACATGCAATATTTGACTCTGAACCCTCCTCACTTGGTTCACTATTTTGGAAATCATGGCCTTCGTGAACATGTTATAGGCAAAGGTCGCAAAACAATTGTGATCTTCTCCTGAACGTCAATGTTACAGTACACAACTTCTGGAGGATACTTATAACCTAAGAGGTGCACTTCCAGCATTTGAATCTGAATCCTCCTCCCTTGGTTCACTATTTTGGAAATTCATGGCCTGCATGAACATGTTCCAGGGAAACATTGCAAAGCAAGTGTGATACTCTCCTGAACACCAAGAATAACAGTATAGAAACTTTGGTGGGATACTTACAGCTAAGAAGAAGAGCACTTGCAATATTTGACTCTGAGTCCTTCTCTGTTGGTTCACTATTTTGGAATATCATGGCTTGCGTGTAAATGTTCCATTGACTGTCGCACAACAAGTATGACTTTCTCCTGATCACAAAGAGTTACAGTATGGAAACTTCTGTAGGATACGTATCCCAACGAAGTGCATGTGCAATATTTGACTCTGAGTTATCCTCACTTGGTTAACTACTTGGAAAAATCATGGGCCTGCTTCAACATGTTCCATGAAAATGTGGCACAACAGCTGTTATTTTATGCTGAACACAAGGATTTACATTATGGGAACTTCCGTAGGATAATTACTGGTAAGAAGTGCACTTGCAATATTTGACTCTGAACCCTCCTCACTTGGTTCACTCTTTTGGAAATTCATGGCCTGTGTGAACATGTTCCATGCAAATGTCACAAAACAAGGATGATTTTCTCCTGAATGCAAATGTTACAGTGCAGAAACTTCTCTAGGATTCTTATCCCCAAGAAGTGCGCTTCCTACATTTGATTCTGAATCCTCCGCACTTGGTTCACTATTATGGAAATCATCTCCTGCATGAATAGGTTCCATGGAAACATTGCAAAACAAGTGTGATTTTCTGCAGAACACAAAGAGGTACAGTGTCGAAACTTCTGTAGGATACTTACCACTAAGAAGTGCACTTCCAACATTCGAATCTGAGTCCTCCCACTTGGATCACTATTTAGGAAAATCATACCTTCCAGGAACATGTTCCAGCGAAACATTGCAAAACAAGTGTGATACTATCCCGAACAAAAGAACGACAGTATAGAAACTTTGGTGGGATACTTACCACTAAGAATAAGAGCACTTGCAACATTTGACTCTGAGTCCTTCTCTCTTGGTTCACTGTTTTGGAATATCATGGCTTGCGTGTAAATGTTCCATTGACTGTCGCACAACAAGTGTGACTTTCTCCTATCACAAGACTTACAGTATAGAAACTTCTATAGGATATGTATCCCAACGAAGTGCACTTGTAACATTTGACTCTGAGTCATCCTCACTTGGTTAACTATTTTGGAAAAATCATGACCTGTGTCAACATGTTCCATGGAAATGTGGCACAACAACTGATATTTTCTCCTGAACACAAAGAGTTACAGTATAGGAACTTCCGTAGGACACTTACCGGTAAGAAGTCCACGTGCAATATTTGACTCTGAACCCTCCTCACTTGGTTCACTATTTTGGAAAATCATGGCCTGCGTGAACATGTTATATGCAAATGTCCCAAAACAAGTATGATTTCTCCTGAACACAAAGTGTTAAAGTATAGAATCTTCTGTAAGATACTTATCCCTAAGAAGTGCACTTCCAACATTTGACTCTCAGTCCTCTTCACATGGTTCACCATTTTGGAAAATCAAGGCCTGCATGAACATATTCCATGAAAACGTCACAAAACCAGAGTAATTTCCTCCTGAACATAAAAACTTACAACGTATGAACATCTACAGGATTCTTATCACTGAGACGTGAAAGTGAAACATATGAATTTGACGCTTCCTCAGTTGGTCACTATTTTCAAGTTCATGACCAGCCTGAACATAGTTGGTAGAATCAGCACAAAACAAAAGGTTGTTTTCTCCAGAACACAAAATTTTACCGTCTAGAAACCTGTGTAGGATACTTGTCCCAAAGAAGTGCACATGCAACATATGACTGTGAGTCCTCTACACTTGGTTCACGATTTTGCAAGGGAATGACATGCATGAACATGTTTCATGGAAACATCGTACAACAAGTGTGATTTCCTCCTGAACACAGAGAGTTACAGTATAGAAACTTCTATACGACACTTATCCTGAAGAAGTGCACTTGCAAGATTTGACTCAGAGTCCTTCTCACTTGGTTCACTATTTAGGAAAATCATGGAATGTGTGAACATGTGCCATGCAAATGTCACAAAAGAAGTATGATTTTTTCCTGAATGTAAATGTTAAAGTATACAAACTTCTGTAGGATATTTATCCCTAAGAGGTGCACTTCCAGCATATGACTCTGAATCCTCCTCACTTGGTTCACTATTTTGGAAATTCATGGCCCGCGTGAACATGTTCCATGCAAATGTCACAAAAGAAGTATGATTTTCTTCTGAACGCAAATGTTACAGTGTAGAAACTTCTCTAGGATACTTATCCCCTAGAAGTGCACTTCCTATATTTGATTCTGAATCCTCCGCACTTGGTTCACTATTTTGGAAACCATCTCCTGTATGAATAGGTTCCATGGAAAGGTCACAAAACAAGTGTGGTTTTCTGCAGAACACAAAGAGGTACAATATCGAAACTTCTGTAGGATACTTACCACTAAGAAGTGCACTTCCAACATTTGACTCTGAGTCCTCGTCACTTGATTCACTATTTTGGAATATCACAGCCTGCGTGAACATGTTCCATGGATACATTACAAAACAAGTATGATACTCTCCTGAACACCAAGAATTACAGTATAGAAACTTTGCTGGGATACTTACAGCTATGAAGAGCACTTGAAACATTTGACTCTGAGTCCTTCTCTCTTGGTTCACTATTTTGGAATATCATGGCTTGCATGTAAATGTTCCATTGACTGTTACACAACAGGGGTGACTTTCTCCTGATCACAGAGAGTTACAGTATAGAAACTTCAGTAGGATACGTGTCCCAACGAAGTGCACTTGCAACATTTGAATCTGAGTCATCCTCACATGGTTAACTATTTTGGAAAAATCATGGACTGCTTCAACATGTTCCATGGAAATGTGGCACAACAACTGTTATTTTCTCCTGAACACAAAGAGTTACAGTACAGGAACTTCCGTAGGATACTTACCGGTAAGAAGTGCACGTGCAATATTTGACTCTGAACGCTCCTCACTTGGTTCACTATTTTGAAAAATCATCGCCTGCATGAACATGTTAACTGCAAATGTCACAAAACAAGTGTGATCTTACCCTGAACACAAAGTGTTACAGTACAGAATCTTCTGTAGGATACTTATCCCTAAGAAGTGCACTTCCAACATTTGACTCTAAGTCCTACTCACTTGGTTCTCTCTTTTGGAAAATCAAGGCCTGCGTGAACATATTCCATGAAAACTTCACAAAACCTGTGTGATTTTCTTCTTAAACATAAAAAGTTACAACATATGAACATCTACAGGATTCTTATCACTGAGAAGTGAAAGTGAAACATGTGAATTTGACGCTTCCTCCCTTGGTCACTATTCTCATGCTCATTACAGGCCTAAACATAGTTGGTATAATCAGCACAAAACTAATGTTGTTTTCTCCAGAACACAATGTTTTACCGTCTAGAAACCTGTGTAGGATACTTGTCCTAAAGAAGAACACGTGCTAATATGACTGTGAGTCCTCTTCACTAGGTTCAGGATATTGGAAGGGAATGACATGCATGAACGTGTTTCATGGAAACGTCATACAACAAGTGGTATTTCCTCCTGAACACAAAGAGTTACAGTATAGAACCTTCTGTACGACACTTATCCTAAAGAAGTGCACTTGCAACATGTGACTCAGAGTACTCCTCACTTGGTTCACTATTTTGGAAATTCATGGCCTGCGTGAACATGTTCCATGGAAATGTCACAAAACAAGTAAGATTTTCTCCAGATAGCAAATGTCACAGTGTAGAAACTTCTCTAGGACACTTATCCCCAAGAAGTGCACTTCCTGCATTTGATTCTGAATCCTCCGCACTTGGTTCACAATTTTGGAAATCATCTGCTGCATGAATAGTTTCCATGGAAACGTCGCAAAACAAGTGTGATTTTCTGAAGAACACAAAGAGGTACAGTATCGAATCTTCTGTAGAATACTTACCACTAAGAAGTGCACTTCCAACATTTGACTCTGAGTCCTCCTCACTTGGTTCACTATTTTGGAAAATCACAGTCTGTGTGAACATGTTCCAGGAAAACATTACAAAACAAGTGTGATACTCTCCTGAACACCAAGAATGACAGTATTGAAACTTTGGTGGGATACTTACCTCTAAGAAGAAGAGCAATTGCAACATTTGACTCTGAGTCCTTCTCTCTTCGTTCACTATTTTGGAATATCATGGCTAGCGTGAAAATGTTGCATTGACTGTACACAACAAGTGTGACTTCCTCCTAATCACAAAGAGTTACAGTATAGAAATTTCTGAAGATTACGTATCCCAATAAAGTGCACTTGCAACATTTGACTGTGAGTCATCCTCACTTGGTTAACTATTATGGAAAAATCATGGAATGATTCAACATATTCCATGAAATGTGGCACATCAACTGTTATTTTCTCCTGAACACAAAGAGTTACAGTATAGAAACTTTTGTAACGACACTTATCCTAAAAAAGTGCACTTGCATCATTTGACTGAGTGTCCTCCTCACTTGGATTTCTGTTTTCGAAAATCATGACCTGTGTGAACATGTGCCATGCACATGTCACAAAACAAGTATGAATTTCTCGAGAATGCAAATGTTACAGTATACAAACTTCTGTAGGATACTTATCCCTAAGAGGTGCACTTCCAGCATTTGACTCTGAATCCTCCTCACTTGGTTCACTATTTTGGAAATTCATGGCCCGCGTGAACATGTTCCATGCAAATGTCACAAAACAACTATGATTTTCTCCTGAACGCAAATGTTACAGTGTAGAAACTTCTCTAGGATACTTATCCCCAAGAAGTGCACTTCCTACATTTGATTCTGAATCCTCACACTTGGTTCACTATTTCGGAAATCATCTCCTGCATGAATAGTTTCCATGGAAACATCTCAAAACAAGTGTGATTTTTTGCAGAACACAAAGAGGTACAGTATCGAAACTTCTGTAGGATACTTACCACTAAGAAGTGTACTTCCAACATTTGACTCTGAGTCCTCCTCACTTGGTTCACTATTTTGGAAAGACATAGCCTGTGTGAACATGTTCCATGGAAGCATTCCAAAACAAGTGTGATACTCTCCCGAACACAAAGAATTACAGTATAGAAACTTTGGTGGGATACTTACCCCTAAGAAGAGCATTTGCAACATTTGACTCTGAGTCCTTCTCTCTGGTTCATTATTTTGGAATATCTTGGCTTGCGTGTAAATGTTCCATTGACTGTCGCACAACAAGTGTAACTTTTTCCTGATCACACAGAGTTATAGTATAGAAACTTCTGTAGGATACGTATCCCAACGAAGTGCACTTGCAACATTTGACTCTGAGTCATCCTCACTGGGTTAACTATTTTGGAAAAGTCATGGCCTGCTTCAACATGTTCCATGGAAATGTGGCACAAGAACTGTTATTTTCTCCTGAACACAAAGAGTTACAGAACAGGAACATCTGTAGGATACTTACCTGTAAGAACTGCACGTACAATATTTGACTTTGAACTCTCCTCACTTGGTACACTATTTTGGAAAATCTTGGTCTGGGTGAACATGTTTTATGCAAATGGTGCAAAACAAGTGTGATCTTCTCCTGAACACAAAGTGTTACAGTATAGAATCTGCTGTAGAATACTTGTCCCTAAGAAGTGCACTTCCAACATTTGACTCTCAGTCTTCCTCACTTGTTTCACTCTTTTGAACAATCAAGGCCTGCGTGAACATATTCCTTGAAAACGTCACAAAACCATTGTGATTTCTTCCTGAACATATAAAGTTACAACGTATGAACATCTACAGGATTCTTTTCACTGAGAAGTGGAAGTGAAACATGTGAATTTGACGCTTAACCACTTGGTCACTATTTTCAAGCTCATTACATGCCTGAACATAGTTGGTAGAATCAGCACAAAACGAATGTTGTTTTCTCCAGAACACAATGCTTTACCATCTAGAAACCAGTGTAGGATACTTATCCCAAAGAACTGCACATGCTACATATGACTGTGAGTCCACTTCACTTGGTTAACGCTTTTGGAAGGGAATGACATGCATGAACATGTTTCATGGAAATGTCATACAACAAGTGTGATTTCCTCCCGAACACAAAGAGTTACAGTATAGAAACCTCTGTAACGTCACTTATCCTAAAGGAGTGCACTTCCAACATTTGACTCTGAGTCCTCCTCACTTGGTTCACTATTTTGGAAAATCAAGGCGTGCTTCCACATGTTCCATGTAAATGTGGCACAACAACTGTTATTTTCTCCTGAACACAAAGAGTTACAGTATAGAAACTTCTGTAACGACACTTATCCTAAAAAAGTGCACTTGCATCATTTGACTCAGGGTCCTCCTCACTTGGATTTCTACTTTGGAAAATCATGCCCTGTGAGAACATGTGCCATGCAAATGTCACAAAACAAATATGATTTTCTCTTGAATGCAATTATAACAGTATACAAACTTCTGTAGGATACTTATACCTACAAGGTGCACTTCCAGCATTTGACTCTGAATCCTCCTCACTTGGTTCACTATTTTGGAAATCATGGCCCACGTGAACATGTTCCATGCAAATGTCACAAAACAAGGATGATTTTCTCCTGAACGCAAATGTTACAGTGTAGAAACGACTCTAGGATACTTATACCCAAGAAGTGCACTTCCTATATTTGATTCTGAATCCTCACACTTGGTTCACTATTTCGGAAATCATCTCCTGCATGAATAGTTTCCATGGAAACGTCTCAAAACAAGTGTGATTTTTTGCAGAACAAAAAGAGGTACAGTATCGAAACTTCTGTAGGATACTTACCACTAAGAAGTGCAGTTCCAACATTTGACTCTGAGTCCTCCTCACTTGGTTCACTATTTTGGAAAGTCATAGCCTGTGTGAACATGTTCCATGGAAGCATTCCAAAACAAGTGTGATACTCTCCCAAACACAAAGAATTACAGTATAGAAACTTTGGTGGGATACTTACCCCTAAGAAGAGCACTTGCAACATTTGACTCTGAGTCCTTCTCTCTGGTTCATTATTTTGGAATATCTTGGCTTGCGTGTAAATGTTCCATTGACTGTCGCACAACAAGTGTAACTTTTTCCTGATCACACAGAGTTATAGTATAGAAACTTCTGTAGGATACGTATCCCAACGAAGTGCACTTGCAACATTTGACTCTGAGTCATCCTCACTGGGTTAACTATTTTGGAAAAATCATGGCCTGCTTCAACATGTTCCAGGGAAATGTGGCACAACAAATGTTACTTTCTCCTGAACACAAAGAGTTACACTATAGGAACTTCCGTAGCATACGTACCAGTAAGAAGTGCACGTGCAATATTTGACTCTGAACTCCCCTCACTTGGTCCACTATTTTGGAAAATCATGGCCTGCCTCAACATGTTAAATGCAAATGTCGCAAAACAAGTGTGATCTTCCCCTGAACACAAATTGTTACAGTACAGAATCTTCTGTAGGATACTTCTCCCTAAGAAGTGCACTTCCAACATTTGACTCTCAGTCTTCCTCACTTGGTTCACTCTTTTGGAAATCAAGGCCTGCTTTAACATGTTCCATGTAAATGTGGCACAACAACTGTTATTTTCTCCTGAACACAAAGAGTTACAGTATAGAAACTTCTGTAACGACACTGATCCTAAAAAAGTGCACTTGCATCATTTGACTCAGCGTCCTCCTCACTTGGATCTCTATTTTGGAAAATCATGGCCTGTGTGAACATGTGCCATGCAAATGTCACAAAACAAGTATGATTTTCTCCTGAATGCAAATGTTACAGTATACAAACTTCTGTAGGATACTTATCACTAAGAAGTGCACTTCTAACATTTGACTCTCAGTCCTCCTCACTTGGTTCACCATTATGGAAAATCAAGGCCTGTGTGAACATATTTCATGGAAACGACACAAAACAAGTGTGATTTCCTCTGAATATAAAAATTTACAACCTATGAACATCTACAGGATTCTTATCAGGGAGAAGTCAAAGTGAAACATGTTAATTAGACACTTCCTCACTTGGTCACTATTTTCGAGCTCATTGCAGGCCTGGACATAGTTGGTAGAATCAGCACAAAACGAATGTTGTTTTCGCCAGAACACAAAGTTTTACCGTCTAGAAACCTGTGTAGGATACTTGTCCCAAAGAAGTGCACATGCTACATATGACAGTGAGTCCTCTTAACTTGGTTCACGTTTTTGGAAGGGAATGACATGCATGAACATGTTTCATGGAAACGTCGTAGATCAAGTGTGATTTCCTCCTGAACACAGAGTTACAGTATAGAAACTTCTGTACGACACTTATCTTAAAGAAGTGCACTTGCAACACTTGACTCAGAGAACTCCTCACGTGGCTCACTATTTTGTAAAATCATGGCCTGTGTGAACATGTGCCATGCAAATGTCACAAAACAAGTATGATTTTCTCCTGAATGCAAATGTTACAGTATACAAACTTCTGTAGGTTACTTATCCCTAAGAAGTGCACTTCTAACATTTGACTCTCAGTCCTCCTCACTTGGTTCACCATTATGGAAAATCAAGGCCTGTGTGAACATATTTCATGGAAACGTCACAAAACAAGTGTGATTTTCTCTGAATATAAAAATTTACAACCTATGAACATCTACAGGATTCTTATCAGGGAGAAGTCAAAGTGAAACATGTTAATTAGACACTTCCTCACTTGGTCACTATTTTCGAGCTCATTGCAGGCCTGGACATAGTTGGTAGAATCAGCACAAAACGAATGTTGTTTTCGCCAGAACACAAAGTTTTACCGTCTAGAAACCTGTGTAGGATACTTGTCCCAAAGAAGTGCACATGCTACATATGACAGTGAGTCCTCTTAACTTGGTTCACGTTTTTGGAAGGGAATGACATGCATGAACATGTTTCATGGAAACGTCGTAGATCAAGTGTGATTTCCTCCTGAACACAGAGTTACAGTATAGAAACTTCTGTAAGACACTTATCTTAAAGAAGTGCACTTGCAACACTTGACTCAGAGAACTCCTCACGTGGCTCACTATTTTGTAAAATCATGGCCTGTGTGAACATGTGCCATGCAAATGTCACAAAACAAGTATGATTTTCTCCTGAATGCAAATGTTACAGTATACAAACTTCTGTAGGATACTTCTCCCTAAAAGGTGCACTTCCAGCATTTGACTCTGAATCCTCCACACGTGGTTCACTATTTTGGAACTTCATGGCCTGAGTGTACATTTTCCATGCAGATGTCACAAGACAAGTATGAGTTTCTCCTGAATGCAAATGTTACAGTTAGAAACTTCTCTAGGAAACTTATCTAGGATACTTATCCCCAAGACATGCACGTCTGAATCCTCCGCACTTGGTTCACGATTTTGGAAATCATACCCTGCATGAATAGGTTCCATGGAAAAGTCGCAAAACAAGTGTGATTTTCTGCAGAACACAAAGAGGTACAGTATCGAACCTTCTGTAGGATACTAACAACTAAGAAGTGCACTTCCAACATTTGACTTTCAGTCCTCCGCACTTGGTTCACAATTTTGGGAAATCGTAATCTGCTTGAACATGTTCCAGGGAAACATTGCAAAACAAGTGTGATTCTCTCCTGAACACAAAGAACGACATTATAGAACCTTTGGTGGGATACTTAACACTAAGAAGAAGAGCACTTGCAACATTTGACTCTGAGTCCTTCTCTCTTGGTTCACTATTTTGGAACATCATGGCTAGCGTGTAAATGATCTATTGACTGTCACACAACAAGTATGATTTCTCCTAATCACAAAGAGTTCCAGTAGAGAAACTTCTTTGGCATACATGTCCCAACAAAGAGCACTTGCATCATTTGACTCTGAGTCATCCTCATTTCGCAACCATTTTGGAAAAATCATGGCCTGCTTCAAAATGTTCCATGGAAATGTGGCACAACAACTGTTATTTTCTCCTGAACACAAAGAGTTACAGTATAGGAACTTCCGTTGGACACTTACCGGTAAGATGTGCACGTGCAATATTTGAATCTGAACCCTCCTCACATGGTTCACTGTTTTGGAAAATCATGGCCTGCGTGAACATGTTATATGCAAATGTCGCAAAACAAATATGATCTTCTCTTGAACACAGAGTGTTACAGCACAGAATCTTCTGTAGGATACTTATCCCTAAGAAGTACACTTCCAACATTTGACTCACAGTCCTCCTCACTTGGTTCACCATTTTGGAAAATCATGGCCTGCGTGAACATATTCCATGAAAACGTCACAAAAACAGTGTGATTTTCTCCTGAACATAAAAAGTTACAACATATGAACATCTACAGGTGTCTTACCAGTGAGAAGTGAAAGTGAAAGGTGAATTTGACGCTTCCTCCCTTGGTCACTATTTTCAATTCATTAGAGGCCTGAACATAGTTGGTAGAATCAGCCCAAAACCAATGTTGTTTTTTCCAGAACACAAAGTTTTACTGTCTAGAAACCAGTGTAGGATACTTATCGCAAAGAAGTGCACATGCTAGGTATGACTGTGAGTCCTCTTCACTTGGTTCACGATTTTGGATGCATGAACATGTTTCATGGATACATCGTACAACAAGTGCGATTTCCTCTTGAACACAAAGAGTTACAGTATAGAAACTTCTGTACGACAATTATACTAAAGAAGTGCACTTGCAACATTTGACTCAGAGTCCTCCTCACTTGGTTCACTATTTTGTAAAATCATGGCCTGTGTGAATATGTGCCATGCAAATGTCACAAAACAAGTATGAATTTCTCCTGAACGTAAATGTTACTGTATACAAAATTCTGTAGGATACTTCTACCTAAGAGGTGCACTTCCACCATTTGACACTGAATCCTCTTCTCTTGGTTCACTATTTTGGAAATTCATGGCCTGCGTGAACATGTTCCATGCAATTGTCACAAAACAAGTATGATATTCTCCTGAATGCAAATGTTACAGTGTAGAAACTTCTCTAGGATACTTATCCCCAAGAAGTGCACTTCCTACATTTGATTCTGAATCCTCCACACATGGTTCACTATTTAGGACATCATCTCCTACATGAATAGGTTCCATGGAAACGTCGCAAAACTAGTGGGATTTTATGCAGGACACAAAGAGGTACAGTATCGAAACTTCTGTAGGATACTTACCACTAAGAAGTGCACTTCCAACATTTGACTCTGAGTCCTCCTCACTTGATTCACTATTTTGGAAAATCATACCTGCGTGAACACATTCCAGGGAATCATTCCAAAACAAGTGTGATACTCTCCTGAACACAAAGAATTACAGTATAGAAACTTTTGTGGGGTACTTACCGCTAAGAAGAGCACTTGCAACATTTGACTCTGAGTCCTTCTCTCTGGTTCATTATTTTGGAATATCTTGGCTTGCGTGTAAATGTTCCATTGACTGTCGCACAACAAGTGTAACTTTTTCCTGATCACACAGAGTTATAGTATAGAAACTTCTGTAGGATACATATCCGAACGAAGTGCACTTGCAACATTTGACTCTGAGTCATCGTCACTGGGTTAACTATTTTGGAAAAATCATGGCCTGCTTCAACATGTTCCAGGGAAATGTGGCACAACAAATGTTACTTTCTCCTGAACACAAAGAGTTACACTATAAGAACTTCTGTAGCATACGTACCAGTAAGAAGTGCACGTGCAATATTTGACTCTGAACTCCCCTCACTTGGTTCACTATTTTGGAAAATCATGGCCTGCCTCAACATGTTAAATGCAAATGTCGCAAAACAAGTGTGATCTTCTCCTGAACACAAATTGTTACAGTACAGAATCTTCTGTAGGATACTTCTCCCTAAGAAGTGCACTTCCAACATTTGACTCTCAGTCTTCCTCACTTGGTTCACTCTTTTGGAAAATCAAGGCCTGCTTTAACATGTTCCATGTAAATGTGTCACAACAACTGTTATTTTCTCCTGAACACAAAGAGTTACAGTATAGAAACTTCTGTAACCACACTTATCCTAAAAAAGTACACTTGCATCATTTGACTCAGCGTCCTCCTCACTTGGATCTCTATTTTGCAAAATCATGGCCTGTGTGAACATGTGCCATGCAAATGTCACAAAACAAGTATGATTTTCTCGAAAATGCAAATGTTACAGTACACAAACTTCTGTAGGATACTTATCCCTAAGAGGTGCACTTCCAGCATTAGACTCTGAATCCTTCTCACTTGGTTCACTATTTTGGAAATTCATGGCCCACGTGAACATGTTCCATGCAAATGTCACAAAACAAGGATGATTTTCTCCTGAACAAAATGTTACAGTGTAGAAACGACTCTAGGATACTTATCCCGAAGAAGTGCACTTCCTATATTTGATTCTGAATCCTCCATACTTGGTTCACTATTTTGGAAATCATCTCCTGCATGAATAGGCTCCATGGAAATGTTGCCAAACAAGTGTGATTTTATGCAGGAAAAAAAGAGGTACAGTATCGAAACTTCTGTAGGATACTTACCACTAAGAAGTGCACTTCCAACTTTTGACTCTGAGTCCTCCTCACTTGGTTCACTATTTTGGAAAGTCATAGCCTGCGTGTACATGTTCCATGGAAGCATTCCAAAACAAGTGTGATACTCTCCTGAACACAAAGAATTACAGTATAGAAACTTTTGTGGGATACTTACCGCTAAGAAGAAAACTTGCAACATTTGACTCTGAGTCATTCTCTCTTGGTTCACTATTTTGGAATATCATGGCTTGCGTGTAAATGTTCTATTGACTGTCGCACAACAAGTGTAACTTTTTCCTGATCACAAAGAGTTACAGTATAGAAACTTCTGTAGGATACGTGTCCCAACAAACTACACTTGCAACATTTGACTCTGAGTCATCCTCACTTGGTTAGCTATTTTGAAAAAATCATGGCCTGCTTCAACATGTTCCATGGAATTGTAGCACAACAAATGTTATTTTCTCCTGAACACAAAGAGATGCACTATAGGAAATTCCCTAGGATACTTACCGGTAAGAAGTGCACGTGCAATATTTGACTTTGAACCCTCCTCACTTGGTTCACTATTTTGGAAAATCATGGCCTGCGTGATCATGTTTTATGCAAATGGCGCAAAACAAGTGTGATCTTCTCCTGAACACAAAGTGTTACAGTATAGAACATTCTGTAGAATACTTGTCCCTAAGAAGTGCACTTCCAACATTTGCCTCTCAATCTTCCTCACTCGGTTCACTCTTTTGGAAAATCAAAGCCTGCTTGATCATATTCCATGAAAACATCACAAAACCAGTGTGATTTCCTCCTGAACATAAAAATTTACAATGTATGAACATTTACAGGATTCTTTTCACTGAGAAGTGGAAGTGAAACATGTGAATTTGACGCTTCCTCACTTGGTCACAATTTTCAAGCTCATTACAGGCCTGAACATAGTTGGTAGAATCACCAAAAAACGAATGTTGTTTTCTCCAGAACACAAAGTTTTACAATCTAGAAACCTGTGTAGGATACTTATCCCAAAGAACTGCACATGCTACATATGACTGTGAGTCCTCTTCACTTGGTTCATACTTTTGGAAGGGAATGACATGCATAAACATGTTTCATGGAAACGTCGTACAACAAGTGTGATTTCCTCCTGAACACAAAGAATTACAGTGTAGAAACTTCTGTACGACACTTATCCTAAAGAAGTGCACTTGCAACATTTGACTCAGAGTTCTCCTCACTTGGCTCACTATTTTGTAAAATCATGGCCTGTGTGAACATGTGCCATGCTAATTTAACAAAACAAGTATGATTTTGCAAATGTTACAGTATACAAACTTCTGTAGGATACTTCTCCCTAAGAAGAGGACTTCCAGCATTTGACTCTGAATCTTCCACATGTGGTTCACTATTTTGGAAATTCATGGCCTGAGTGTACATGTTCCATGCAAATGTAACAAGACAAGTATGAGTTTCTCCTGAACGCAAATGTTACAGTGTAGAAACTTCTCTAGGAAACTTATCTAGGATACTTATCCCCAAGAAGTGCACTTCTGTTTTTTTTTGGTTTTTTTTTTTTTTTTTTTTTTTTACAGGGGAGAGGGCAACGCAGTCCCCCACTAACACAAATTATGCAGACGTGTTTCCCACATTTGGGGAAATCGCAGGGGTCAGCACATCCGGAGTGCAATGGATAAGCCTCGCCCTGGGAAAACCACCTTCGTGATCATGGTATCTCCCCTGCCAGTGCACTTCTGAATCCTCCGCACTTGGCTTACTATATTGTTAATCATACCCTGCATGAATAAGTTCCATGGAAAAGTCGCAAAACACGTGTGATTTTCTGCAGAACACAAAGAGGTAGAGTATTGAACCTTCTGTAGGATACTTACAACTAAGATGTGCACTTCCAATATTTGACTCTGAGTCCTCCGCACTTGGTTCACAATTTTGGAAATTCATAGCCTGCGTGAACATGTTCCAGGGAAACATTGCAAAACAAGTGTGATACTCTCCTGAACACAAAGAACGACATTATAGAAACTTTGGCGGGATACTTAACACTAAGAATAAGAGCACTTGCAGCATTTGACTCTGAGTCCTTCTCTCTTGGTTCACCATTTTGGAAAATCATGCCTGCGTGAACATATTCCATGAAAACGTCACAAAACCAGTGTGATTTTCTCCTGAACATAAAAAGTTACAACATATGAACATCTACAGGATTCTTATCACTGAGAAGTGAAAGTGAAACGTGAATTTGACGCTTCCTCACTTGGTCACTATTTTCAAGTTCATTAGAGGCCTGAACATAGTTGGTAGAATCAGCCCAAAACCAATGTTGTTTTCTCCAGAACACAAAGTTTTACCATCTAGAAACCAGTGTAGGATACTTATCGCAAAGAAGTGCACATGCTAGGTATGACTGTGAGTCCTCTTCACTTGGTTCACGATTTTGGATGCATGAACATGTTTCATGGATACGTCGTACAACAAGTGCGATTTCCTCTTGAACACAAAGAGTTACAGTATAGAAATTTCTGTAGGACACTTATGCTAAAGAAGTGCACTTGCAACATTTGACTCAAAGTCCTCCTCATTTGGTTCACTATTTTGTAAAATCATAGCCTGTGTGAATATGTGCCATGCAAATGTCACAAAACAAGTATGATTTTCTCCTGAAGGCAAATGTTACTGTATGCAAAATTCTGTAAGATACTTCTCCCTAAGAGGTGCACTTCCACCATTTGACTCTGAATCCTCTCTTGGTTCACTATTTTGGAAATTCATGGCCTTCGTGAACATGTTCCATGCAATTGTCACAAAACAAGTATGATATTCTCCTGAATGCAAATGTTACAGTGTAGAAACTTCTCTAGGATACTTATCCCCAATTAGTGCACTTCCTACATTTGATTCTGAATCCTCCCCACATGGTTCACTATTTAGGAAATCATCTCCTACATGAATAGGTTCCATGGAAACGTCGCAAAACTAGTGGGATTTTATGCAGGACACAAAGAGGTACAGTATCGAAACTTCTGTAGGATACTTACCACTAAGACGTGCACTTCCAACATTTGACTCTGAGTCCTCCTCACTTGATTCACTATTTTGGAAAATCATTACCTGCGTGAACATGTTCCAGGGACACATTGCAATACAAATGTGATACTCTCCTGAGCACAAAGAAAGACAGTACAGAAACTTTGGTGTGATAATTACCACTAAGAAGAAGAGCACTTGTGCCATTTGACTCTAAGTCCTTCTCTCTTGGTTCACTATTTTGGAATATCTTGGCTTGCATGTAAATGTTCCATTGACTGTAGCACAACAAGTGTGACTTTCTCCTGATCACAGAGAGTTACAGTATAGAAACTTCTGTAGGATACGTGACCCAACGAAGTGCACTTGCTTCATTTGACTCTGAGTCATCGTCACTGGGTTAACTATTTTGGAAAAATCATGGCCTGCTTCAACATTTTCCATGGAAATGTGGCACAACAAATGTTATTTTCTCCTGAACACAAAGAGTTACAGTATATGTACTTCCGTTGGACACTTACAGATAAGAAGTGCAAGTGCAATATTTGACTCTGAACCCTCCTCACTTGGTTCACTATTTTCGAAAATCATGGCCTGAGTGAACATGTTATATGCAAATGTCACAAAACAAGTATGATCTTCTCCAGAGCACAAAGTGTTATAGTGTAGAATCTTCTGTAGGATACTTATCCCTAAGAAGTGCACTTCTAATATTTGACTCTCAGTCCTCCTCACTTGGTTCACCATTATGGAAAATCAAGGCCTGAATGAACATATTTCATGGAAACGTCACAAAACAAGTGTGATTTCCTCTGAACATAAAAATTTACAACCTATGAACATCTACAGGATTCTTATCAGGGAGAAGTCAAAGTGAAACATGTTAATTAGACGCTTCCTCACTTGGTCACTATTTTCGAGCTCATTGCAGGCCTGGACATAGTTGGTAGAATCAGCACAAAACGAATGTTGTTTTCGCCAGAACACAAAGTTTTACCGTCTAGAAACCTGTGTAGGATACTTGTCCCAAAGAAGTGCACATGCTACATATGACAGTGAGTCCTCTTAACTTGGTTCACGTTTTTGGAAGGGAATGACATGCATGAACATGTTTTATGGAAACGTCGTAGAACAAGTGTGATTTCCTCCTGAACACAGAGTTACCGTATAGAAACTTCTGTAAGACACTTATCCTAAAGAAGTGCACTTGCAACACTTGACTCAGAGAACTCCTCACGTGGCTCACTATTTTGTAAAATCATGGCCTGTGTGAACATGTACCATGCAAATGTAACAAAACAAGTATGATTTTTCTCCTTAATGCAAATGTTACATTATACAAACTTCTGTAGGATACTTCTCCCTAAGAGGTGCACTTCCAGCATTTGACTCTGAATCCTCCACACGTGGTTCACTATTTTGGAACTTCATGGCCTGAGTGTACATGTTCCATGCAAATGTCACAAGACAAGTATGAGTTTCTCCTGAACGCAAATGTTACAGTGTAGAAACTTCTCTAGGAAACTTATCTAGGATATTATCCCCAAGAAGTGCACGTCTGAATCCTCCGCACTTGGTTCACTATTTTGGAAATCATACCCTGCATGAATAGGTTCCATGGAAAAGTCGCAAAACAAGTGTGATTTTCTGCAGAACACAAAGAGGTACAGTATCGAACCTTCTGTAGGATACTTACAACTAAGAAGTGCACTTCCAACATTTGACTTTCAGTCCTCCGCACTTGGTTCACAATTTTGGGAAATCGTAACCTGCGTGAACATGTTCCAGGGAAACATTGCAAAACAAGTGTGATTCTCTCCTGAACACAAAGAACGACATTATAGAACCTTTGGTGGGATACTTAACACTAAGAAGAAGAGCACTTGCAACATTTGACTCTGAGTCCTTCTCTCTTGGTTCACTATTTTGGAATATCATGGCTAGCGTGTAAATGATCTATTGACTGTCGCACAACAAGTATGATTTCTCCTAATCACAAAGAGTTCCAGTAGAGAAACTTCTGTAGCATACATGTCCCAAGGAAGAGCACTTGCATCATTTGACTCTGAGTCATCCTCATTTCGTAACCATTTTGGAAAAATCATGGCCTGCTTCAAAATGTTCCATGGAAATGTGGCACAACAACTGTTATTTTCTCCTGAACACAAAGAGTTACAGTGTAGGAACTTCCGTTGGACACTCACCGGTAAGATGTGCACGTGCAATAT
This sequence comes from Typhlomys cinereus, assembly GCA_023101885.1. Taxonomy (NCBI): domain Eukaryota; kingdom Metazoa; phylum Chordata; class Mammalia; order Rodentia; family Platacanthomyidae; genus Typhlomys; species Typhlomys cinereus. The sequence continues at coordinate 340,841 of JALPQD010000904.1, forward strand.
TTGAATCTGAACCCTCCTCACATGGTTCACTGTTTTGGAAAATCATGGCCTGCGTGAACATGTTATATGCAAATGTCACAAAACAAATATGATCTTCTCTTGAACACAGAGTGTTACAGCATAGAATCTTCTGTAGGATACTTATCCCTAAGAAGTACACTTCCAACATTTGACTCACAGTCCTCCTCACTTGGTTCACCATTTTGGAAAATCATGGCCTGCGTGAACATATTCCATGAAAACGTCACAAAAACAGTGTGATTTTCTCCTGAACATAAAAAGTTACAACATATGAACATCTACAGGTTTCTTATCATTGAGAAGTGAAAGTGAAAAGTGAATTTGACGCTTCCTCACTTGGTCACTATTTTCAATTCATTAGAGGCCTGAACATAGTTGGTAGAATCAGCCCAAAACCAATGTTGTTTTCTCCAGAACACAAAGTTTTACCGTCTAGAAACCAGTGTAGGATACTTATCGCAAAGAAGTGCACATGCTACGTATGACTGTGAGTCCTCTTCACTTGGTTCACGAGTTTGGATGCATGAACATGTTTCATAGATACGTCGTACAACAAGTGCGATTTCCTCTTGAACACAAAGAGTTACAGTATAGAAACTTCTGTATGACACTTATGCTAAAGAAGTGCACTTGCAACATTTGACTCTGAGTCCTCCTCACTTGGTTCACTATTTTTGAAATTCATGGCCTGTGTGAACATGTGCCATGCAAATGTCGCAAAACAAGTATGATCTTCTGAGCATAAAGTGTTACAGTGTAGAATTTTCTGTAGGATACTTATACCTAAGGAGTGCACTTCCAACATTTGACTCTGACTCCTCCTCACTTGGTTCACTATTTTGGAAAATCATAGCCTGCGTGAACATGTTCCAGGGAAACATTGCGAAACAAGTGTGATACTCTCATGAACACAAAGAACTACAGTATAGAAACTTTGATGGGATACTTACCCCTAAGAAGAACACCACTTGCAACTTTTGAGCTGAGTCCATTTCTCTTGGTTCACTAGTTTGGAATATCACGGCTTGCGTGTAAATGTTCCACTGACTGTCGCACAATTAGTGTGAATTACTCCTGATCACAATGAGTTACAGTATAGAAATTTCTGTAGGATACATATCCCCACGAAGTGCACTTGCAACATTTGACTCTGAGTCATCCTCATTTGTTTAACTATTTTGGAAAAATCATGGCTTGCTTCAATATGTTCCATGGAAATGTGGCACTACAACTGTTATTTTCTCCTGAACACAAAGAGTTACAGTATAGGAACTTCCATAGGACACATTCTGGTAAGAAGTGCACGTGCAATATTTGACTCTGAACTCTCCTCACTTGGTTCACTATTTTGAAAAATCATGGCCTATGTGAACATGTTATATGCAAATGTCACAAAACAAGTATGAACACAAAGTGTTCCAGTATAGAGTCTTTTGTAGGATACTTATCCCTAAGAAATGCACTTCCAGCATTTGACTTTCAGTCCTCCTCACTTGGTTCACCATTTTGGAAAATCGAGGCCTGCGAGAACATATTCAATGAAAATGTCACAGAACCAGTGTGATTTTCTCCTGAACATAAAAAGTTACAAGGTATGAACATCTACAGGATTCTTATCACTGAGTAGTGAAAGTGAAAGATGTGAATTTGATGCTTCCTCACTTGGTCACTATTTTCGAGCTCATTGCAGGCCTGGATATAGTTGGTAGAATCAGCACAAAACGAATGTTGTTTTCGCCAGAACACAAAGTTTTACCGTCTAGAAACCTGTGTAGGATACTTGTCCCAAAGAAGTGCACATGCTACATATGACTTTGAGTCCTCTTCACTTGGTTCACGATTTTGGATGCATGAACATGTTTCATGGAAACGTCCTACAAGTGTGATTTCCTCCTGAACACAAAGAGTTACAGTATAGAAACTTTTGTACGACACTTATCCTAAAGAAGTGCACTTGCAACATTTAATCCAGAGTCCTGCTCACATGGTTCACTATTTTGTAAAATCATGGCCTATGTGAACATGTGCCATGGAAATGTCACAAAACAAGTATGATTTTCTCCTGAATACAAAGTGTTACAGTATAGAATCTTCTGTAGGATACTTATCCCTAAGAAGTGCACTTCCAAAATTTGACTCTCAGTCCTCCTCACTTGGTTCACCATTTTGGAAAATCAAGGCCTGCGTGAACATATTCCATGAACACGTCACAGAATCAGTGTGATTTTTCTCCTGAATATAAAAAGTTACAACGTATGAACATCTACAGGATTCTTATCACTGAGAAGTGAAAGTGAAACATGTGAATTTGACGCTTCAACTCTTGCTCACTGTTTTCAAGCTCCTTAAAGGCCTGAACATAGTTGGTAGAATCAGCACAAAACGAATGTTGTTTTCTCCAGAACATAAAGTTTCACCGTCTAGAAACCAGTGTAGGATACTTATCCCAAAGAAGTGCACATGCTACATATGATGACCTCAGCACCTCGCCACCGCCCCGCCCTCGCCTAAGGTGAGTGAGTGAGAGAGAGAGAGCCCACCCAAGCCCCACGCATACCTGCAGTGAGCACTCAGGCTGACTGCAGCTTAGCCTGGTCCCCGCTCCAGACCCAAGCCCCTCGCACCCTCCAGCCCTGTGCACCTAGCCACCCCCCTGGATCCCATGTGAAGAATTCTGCCAGTGAGCCATGGAGAGAAAGATCCCAGCCCAGCCCTGCCCCCCACCCGGGACCTGCCCGGCCAGCAGCACCACACTGGGCAGCCTCAGGCTTTCCCCCCAGTGGCCCGCCCCTCTCCTCGCCCACCTTCCCAGATCGCAGGTGAAGAACTCTGCCATCAACATCAGACCCACTGCCTCTCTGGCCCACGGGAGACCTACGCACATGGTCCACGGAAGACACACTGCTACTCAGAATTCAATAGAGCCCAAAGGAAACTCAAGCAAAATTCTAAGGAACAAAGGGAGCACGGGCCATACATCTGGACTCCACTACAATCATTATATCATTTGGGCAAGTTTCTTCTCATCCAGCCCAAAGATAAGTAAACTTCTTCTTTTCACCTTACTGGACCTTTAAAGTATCAATGCTCTAGATCAACTTTCTCATACAGCCACCCCACAACATACAACTCCAGGGAGTATACCACTCACCCCCTCGTTTCACCAAGAAAGTAAATTATAAAAGTGCACTACCAAACTAATATTCACCTCCTGGTAACATAACCTGACTTAACTGACATACTAACAGCCTAGTAACTTTGTTAGGATATAATAATAACAATACACAAACATACCCAATCCAAGGCAAGCACTAGTAATAACTGGCAAGCGTAACAATACTAACTACGTCGATTCAGTGAAAAACACAGAAACTGAAAGGTCCTAAAAAACAAAACAACAATCTACAAGTCAAAGTGCAGATCCATGAGAAACAAAACCCAAGAAGACCAATCTCCTGCCGAAAGAATCAATCCCATAATGAGGGATTCCGACCAGAACAAATCCACAGAAAATAGCCATGAAAGCCAGAACCAACATCACGACTTTCAGAGTATGATCCTTACCATGATTAATACTATGAAAGAGGAAATCCGAGAAGAGTTGAACAACCGTATCAACCATTTTGAACAGGAACACAACAGGCACTTGGAGGAGTTGAGAAAAACAGTTCAAGAAACAAAAATAGGTATGGAGCAATTAAAACAGTCTCAGGCAGAGTATAAAATTGAACTAAAAGACAAGTTATCTTCAACCCAAAACTCAACAGAGAGTCTTATCAGCAGAACAAATGAGGCAGAAAGTAGAATTTCAGATCTTGAAGACGAAGTGGGAGAATTAACCAGCTCAATGGAAGAGATTGTTAAAGCCAAAAAGATACTGGAGAGGAACATTCAAGAGATATGGGACACCCTGAAGAAGCCTAACATGCACATTCATGGAATACCAGAACAAGAATCCCAAAATACCACACCTGAGGAAATATTTCAATTCATCATAAGTGAAAACTTCCCACAATTAAAGAATGCCTATCCAAATACAAGAAGCATTTGGCACTCCAAACAGATACGACCAAAATAGAAAATCGCCACGGCAAATAATAGTCAAAAAACTCCACATTCAAGACAAAGAAAAGGTGCTGGGAGCTTCATGAGAAAAAAAGCAACTCACTTTTAAAGCTAAACCTATTAGAATAACAAATGACTACTCAATGGAAACAGCAAAAGCAAGAAGAGCTTGGAGAGACATACTTCAAGTATTAAATGAGCAAAAATGCCAACCCCAACTGATATATCCAGCAAAACTATCTGTCATGATTGAGGGAGAAAGAAAAGTTTTCCAACACAAAGAAAACTTGAAGGGATACATGTCTACCAAACCAAGCCTGCAAAAAATCCTTGAACTGATACTCAAGCTTGAAGAAAAGAACAAGCATGTCCAGGAGGACAGAAGGGAAATATAATATCACCAAAACATAAATATCAAACAACATGCTTACAAAATCTACTAAACATAAAAAACGTCCAGAAGTAAAAATAATTTCTCCATTATAACATTAAATGTCAATGGTATTAACTCACCGATTAAGAGACACAGATTACAAACTTGGATTAAAAACCACAATCCAAGAATCTGCTGCCTTCAGGAAACTCATCTCACCACAAAAGATAGGCACATCCTAAGAATGAAAGGCTGGTCCAAAAATCTTGCAAGCTAATGGAACCAGGAAACAGGCAGGGGTAGCAATTATGCTTTCAGACAAAGTGGACTTCAAACCAAAGAAAATCATAAGAGACACAGATGGATACTACATTTTAGACACAGGTACAAATCACCAGGAAGACTTCACAATCCTGAAAATTTATGCACCCAATACGGGCCCCTCCACATTCATTAAGAAAACCCTACAGCGCCTAAAGCAAGAAATCAACCCCCAAACAATCATTCTCGGGGACTTCAACACCACCCTCTCAACATGGGATACAACAAGAGGTCAAAAGCTTAACAGAGAAACTTTGGAACTTAATCAAACCCTTAAAGAAATGGACCTTACAGATCTCTATCGAACTTTTCATCCACGCACGATTTTGGAAGGGAATGACATGCATGAACATATTTCATGCAAACGTCAAAGAACAAGTGTGATTTCCTCCTAAACACAAAGAGTTACAGTATAGAAACTTCTCTTTGACACTTATCCTAAAGAAGTGCACTTGCAACATTTGACTCAGAGTCCTCCACACTTGGCTCACTATTTTGTAAAATCATGGCCTGTGTGAACATGTGCCATGCAACTGTCACGAAACAAGTATGATTTTCACCTGAAAGCAAATGTTACAGTACACATACTTCTGTAGGATACTTCTCCCTATCAGGTGCACTTCCACCATTTGACTCTGAATCCTCCTCACTTGGTTCACTATTTTGAAAAATCAAGGCCTGCGTGAACATATTCCATGAAAATGTCACAAAACCAGTGTGAATTTCTCCTGAACATAAAAAGTTACAACTTATGAATATCTAGGGGATTCTTATCACTGAGAAGAGAAAGTGAAACATGTGAATTTGACGCGTTCTCACTTGGTCACTATTTTCAAGCTCATTACAAGCCTGAACATAGTTGGTAGAATCAGCAAAAAACAAATGTTGTTTTCTCCAGAATACAAAGTTTTACAGTCTAGAATCCTGTGTAGGATAATTAACCCAAGGAAGTGCAGATGCTACAAAAGATTACCCAAAGAAGTGCACAAGCTACATATGACTATGAGTCCTCTTCACTTGGTTCACGTTTTTGGAAGGGAACGACATGCATGAACATGGTTCTTGGAAACGTCGTAAAACAAGTGTGAATTCCTTCTGAACAAAAAGATTTACAATATAGAAACTTCTGTTCAATAATTGTCCGAAAGAAGTGCACTTGCAACATTTAACTCAGAGTCCTCCTCTCTGGGTTCACTATTTTGTAAAATCATGACCTGTGTGAACATGTGCCACTGAAATGTCACAAAACAAATATGATATTCGCCTGAATACAAATGTTACAGTATAGGACCTTCTTTAGGATACTCATCACTAAGAAGTGAAATTCCAACATTTGACTCTGAATCCTTCGCTTGTTTCACTCTTTTGAAAAATCATGGCCTGTGTGAACATGTGATATGCCAATGTCGCAAAACGAGTATGATCTTTTCCTGAACACAAAGTGTAACACTATAGAATCTTCTCTAGGATACTTATCCCTAAGAAGGGCACCTCCAACATTTGACTCTCAGTCCTCCTCACTTGGTTCACTATTTTGGAAAATCAAGGCCTGCGTGAACATATTCCATGAAAATGTCACAAAACCAGTGTGAATTTCTCCTGAACATAAAAAGTTACAACGTATGAAGATCTACAGGATTCTTATCACTGAGAAGGGAAAGTGAAACATGTGAATTTGACGCGTCCTCACTTGGTCACTATTGTCAAGCTCATTACAAGCCTGAACATAGTTGGTTGAATCAGCAAAAAACAAATGTTCTTTTCTCCAGAACACAAAGTATTACTGTCTAGAAACCTGTGTAGGATACTCATCCCAAAGAAGGGCACATGCTACACATGACTTCCCAAAGAAGTGCACATGCTACATATGACTGTGAGTCCTCTTCACTTGGTTCACTATTTGGAAAGGGAACAACATGCATGAACATGTTTCATGGAAACGTCGTAAACAAGTGTCATTTCCTCCTGAACACAAAGAGTTACAATATGGAAACTTCTGGTCGATACTTATCCTAAAGAAGTGCACTTGCAACATATAACTCAATTGGTTCACTATTTTGTGAAATCATGGCCTGTGTGAACATGTGCCATTCAAATGTCACAAAACAAGTATGAGTTTCGCCTGAACACAAATGTTCCAGTATAGGAACTTCTCCAGGATGCTTATCCCTAAGAAGTGAAATTCCAACATTTGACTCTGAATACTCCGCACTTGGTTCACTCTTTTGGAAAATCATGGCCTGCGTGAACATGTTATATGCAAAAGTCGCAAAACAAGTATGATCTTCTCCTGAACACAAAGTGTAACACTATAGAATATTTTGTAGGATACTTATCCCTAACAAGTGTACCTCCAACATTTGACTCAGTCTTCCTCACTTGGTTCACTATTTTGGAAAATCAAGGCCTGTGTGAACATATTCCATGAAAACGTCACAAAGACAGTTTGAATTTCTCATGAAAATAAAAAGTTACAACGTATGAACATCTACAGGATTCTTATCACTGAGAGGAGAAAGTGAAACTTGTGAATTTGACCTTTCCTCCCTTGTTCAATATTTTCAAGCTCATTACAAGCCTGAACATAGTTGGTAGAATCAGCACAAAACAAATGTTGTTTTCTCCAGAATACAAAGTTTTACAGTCTAGAAACCTGTGTAGGATACTTATCCCAAAGAAGTGCACATGCTACACATGACTTCCCAAAGAAGTGCACATACTACATATTACTGAGAGTCCTCTTTACTTGATTCACTCTTTTGGAAGGGAACGACATGCATGAACATGTTTCATGGAAACGTCGTAAACAAGTGTGATTTCCTCCTCAACACAAAGGGTTACAATATAGAAATTTCTGTTTGATACTTCGTCCTCACTTGGTTCACTATTTTGTAAAATCATGGCCTGTGTGAACATGTGCCATTCAAAAGTCACAAAACAAGTATTATTTTCGCCTGAACACAAATGTTACAGTATAGGAACTTCTCTAGGATACTTATCCCTAAGAAGTGAAATTCCAATATTTGACTCTGAATCCTCCGCACTTGTTTCACACTTTTGGAAAATCATGGCCTGCGTGAACATGTTATATGCCAATGTTGCAAAACAAGTATGATCTTCTCCTGAACACAAAGTGCAACACTATAGGATCTTCTGTAGGATACTTATCCCTAAGAAGGGCACCTCCAACATTTGACTCTCAGTCCTCCTCACTTGGTTCACTATTTTGAAAAATCAAGGCCTGCATGAACATATTCCATGAAAACGTCCCAAAACCAGTGTGAATTTCTCCTGAACATAAAAGGTTACAACGTATGAACATCTACAGGATTCTTGTCACTGAGAAGAGAAAGTGAAACATTTGAATTTGACTTGTTCTCACTTGGTCACTATTTTCAAGCTCATTACAAGCCTGAACATAGTTGGTAGAATCAGCAAAAAACAAATGTTGTTTTCTCCAGAATACAAAGTTTTACAGTCTAGAATCCTGTGTAGGATAATTAACCCAAGGAAGTGCAGATGCTACAAAAGATTACCCAAAGAAGTGCACAAGCTACGTATGACTATGAGTCCTCTTCACTTGGTTCACGTTTTTGGAAGGGAACGACATGCATGAACATGGTTCTTGGAAACGTCGTAAAACAAGTGTGATTTCCTTCTGAACACAAAGAGTTACAATATAGAAACTTCTGTTTGATAATTGTCCTAAAGAAGTGCACTTGCAACATTTAACTCAGAGTCCTCCTCTCTTGGTTTACTATTTTGTAAAATCATGGCCTGTGTGAACATGTGCCATTGAAATGTCACAAATAGAGTATGATTTTCACCTGAACACAAATGTTACAGTATAGGACCTTCTCTAGGATACTCATCACTAAGAAGTGAAATTCCAACATTTGACTCTGAATCCTTCGCTTGGTTCACTCTTTTGAAAAATCATGGGCTGTGTGAAGATGTTATATGCCAATGTCGCAAAACAAGTATGATCTTCTTCTGAACAAAAAGTGTAACGCTATGGAATCTTCTGTAGAATACTTATCCCTAAGAAGTGCACCTCCAACATTTGACTCTCCGGCCTCTTCACTTGGTTCACTTTTGGAAACTCAAGGTCTGTGTGAATATATTCCATGAAAACGTCACAAAACCAGTGTGAATTTCTCCTGAACATAAAAAGTTACAACGTGTGAACATGGACAGGATTCTTATCACTGAGCAGAGAAAGTGAAACGTGAATTTGACGCTTCCTCACTTGGTCACTATTTTCAAACTCATTAAAAGCCTGAACATAGTTGGTAGAATCAGCACAAAACAAATGTTGTTTTCTCCAGAATACAAAGTATTAGAGTCTAGAAACCTGTGTAGGATACTTATCCCAAAGAAGTGCACATGCTACACATGACTTCCCAAAGAATTGCACATGCTACATATGACTGTGAGTCCTCTTCACTTGGTTCACTATTTTGGAAGGGAACAACATGCATGAACATGTTCCATGGAAACGTTGTAAATCAAGCAAGGTTTCCTCCTGAACACAATGAGTTACAATACAGAAACTTCTATTCGATACTTATCCTAAAGAATTGCACTTGCAACATTTAACTCAGAGTCCTCTGCACATGGTTCACTATTTTTTAAAATCATGGCCTGTGTGAACATGTGCCATTCAAATGTGCAAAACAAGTATGATTTTCTCCTGAACACAAATGTCACAGTACAGGAACTTCTCTAGGATACTTATTGCTAAGAAGTGAAATTCCAATATTTGACTCTGAATCTTACGCACATGATTCACTATTTTGGAAAATCATGGCCTGCGTGAATATGTTATATGCCAATGTCGCAAAACAAATATGATCTTCCCCTGAACACAAAGTGTAACACTATAGAATCTTCTGTAGGATACTTATCCCTAAGAAGGGCACCTCCAACATTTGACTCTCAGTCCTCCTCACTTGGTTCACTATTTTGGAAAATCAAGGCCTGCGTGAACATATTCCATGAAAACATCACAAAACCAGTGTGAATTTCTCCTGAATATAAAAAGTTACAACGTATGAACATCTACAGGATTCTTATCACTGAGAAGAGAAAGTGAAACATGTGAATTTGACGCATGCTCACTTGGTCACTATTTTCAAGCGCATTACAAGCCTGAACATAGTTGGTAGAATCAGTACAAAACAAATGTTGTTTGCTCAAGAATACAAAGATTTACAGTCTAGAAACCTGTGTAGGATACTTATCGCAAAGAAGTGCACATGCTACATATGACTGTGAGTCCTCTTAACTTGGTTCACGATTTTGGAAGGGAAGAACATGCATGAACTTGTTTCATGGAAAGGTCATAAAAACAGTGTGATTTCCTCCTGAACACAAAGAGTTACAGTATAGAAACTTCTGTACGATACTTCTCCTAAAGAAGTGCACTTGCAACATTTAACTCTGAGTCCTCCTCACTTGGTTCACTATTTTGTAAAATCGAGGCGTGTGTGAACAAGTGCCATTCAAATGTCCCAAAACAAATATGATTTTCGCATGAACACAAATGTTACAATTTAGGAACTTGTCTAGGATACTTATGTCTAAGAAGTGAAATTCCAACATTTGACTCTGAATCCTCCACAGTTGGTTCACTATTTTGGAAAATCATGGTCTGCCTGAACATGCTATATGCCAATGTCACAAAACAAGTATGATCTTCTCCTGAACACAAAGTGTAACACTACAGAATCTTCTGTAGGATACTCATCCCTAAGAAGTGCACCTCCAACATTTGACTCTCAGTCCTCCTCACTTGGTCCACTATTTTGGAAAATCAAGTCCTGCATGAACATAATCCTTGAAAATGTAACAAATCCAGTGTGAATTTCTCCTGAACATAAAAAGTTACAACGTATGAACAAATACAGGATTCTTATCACTGAGAAGAGAAAGTGAAACATGTGAATTTGACGCGTCCTCCCTTTGTCACTATTTTCAAGCTCATTACAAGCCTGAACATACTTGATAGAATCAGCACAAAACAAATGTTTTTTTCTCCAGAATACAAAGTTTTAGAGTCTAGAAACCTGTGTAGGATACTTATCCCAAAGAAGTGCACATGCTGCACATGACTTCCCAAAGGAGTGCACATGCTACATATGACTGTGAGTCCTCTTCGCTTGGTTCACTATTTTGGAAGGGAAAAACATGCATGAACATGTTTCATGGAAACATCGTAAAACAAGTGTGATTTCCTCCTGAACACAAAGAGTTACAATATAGAAACTTCTGTATGATACTTACCCTAAAGAAGTGCACTTGCAACATTTAACCCAGAGTCTTCCTCACTTGGTTCACTATTTTGGAAAATCATGGCCTGTGAGAACATGTTATATGCAAATGTAGCAACACAAGTATGATCTTCTCCTGAACATAAAGTGTAACACTATAGAATCGTCTGTAGGATACTTATCCCTAAGAGGTGCACCTCCAACATTTGACTCTTAGTCCTCCTCACTGGGTTCACTAATTTGGAAAATCAAGGCCTGCGTGAACAGATTCCATGAAAACATCACAAAACCAGTGTGAATTTCTCCTGAACATAAAAAGTTACAACTTATGAATATCTAGGGGATTCTTATCACTGAGAAGAGAAAGTGAAACCTGTGAATTTGACGAGTCCTCACTTGGTCACTATTTTCAAGCTCATTACAAGCCTGAACATAGTTGGTAGAATCAGCAAAAAAAAAATGTTGTTTTCTCCAGAATACAAAGTTTTACAGTCTAGAAACCTGTGTAGGATACTTATCCCAAAGAAGTGCACATGCTACACATGACTCCCCAAAGAAGTGCACATGCTACATATGACTGTGAGTCCTCTTCACTTGGCTCACTCTTTTGGAAAGGAACAACATGCATGAACATGTTTCATGGAAACATCGTAAAGCAAGTATGATTTCCTCCTGAACACAAAGAGTTACAATATAGAAACGTCTGTAGGATACATATCATAAAGAAGTGCACTTGCAAAATTTAACTCAGATTCCTCCTCACTAGGTTCACTATTTTGTACAATCATGGCCTGTGTGAACATGTGCCATTCCAATGTCAGAAAACAAGTATGGTTTTCGCCTGAGCACAAAAGTTACAGTTTAGGAACTTCTCTAGGATACTTATCCCTAAGAAGTGAAATGCCAACATTTGACTCTGAATCCTCCACACTTGGTTCACTCTTTTGGAAAATCATGGCCTGCGTGAACATGTTATGTGCGAATGTCGCAAAACGAGGATGATCTTCTCCTGACCACAAAGCGTAACACTACAGAATCTTCTGTAGGATACTTATCCCTGAGAAGTGCACATCCAACTATTTGATTCTCAGACCTCCTCACTTGGTTCACTGTTTTGGAAAATCAAGGCCTATGTGAATATGTGCCATTCAAATATCACAAAACAAGTATGATTTTCGCCTGAACACAAATGTTACAGTATAGGAACTTCATTAGGATAATTATCCCTAAGAACTGAAATTCCAACATTTGACTCTGAATCCTCCCCCACTAATTTGGAAAATCATGGCCTGCGTGATCATGTTATGTGCAAATGTCAAAAAACAAGTATGATCTTCTCCTGAACACAAAGTGTAACACTATACCATCTTCTTTAGGATACTTATCCCTAAGAAGTGCACCTCCAACATTTGACTCTCAGTCCTCCTCACTTGGTTCACTATTTTGGAAAATCAAGGACTGAGTGAGCATATTCCATGAAAACGTCACAAAACTAGTGTGAATTTCCCCTGAACATGAAAAGTTACAACATATGAACATCTACAGGATTCTTATTACTGAGAAGAGAAAGTGAAACATGTGAATTTGACGCATCCTCATTTGGTCACTATTTTCAAGCTCATTAGAAGCCTGAACATAGTTGGTAGAATCAGCACAAAACAAATGTTGTTTTCTCCAGAATACAAAGTTTTACAGTCTAGAAACCTGTGTAGGATACTTATCCCAAGGAAGTGCACATGCTACATATGACTTCCCAAACAAGTGCACATGCTACATATGACTGTGAGTCCTCTTCACTTGGTTCACTATTTTGGAAGGGAATGACATGCATGAACGTGTTTCATGGAAACATCGTAAAACAAGTGTGATTTCCTCCTGTACACAAAGAGTTACAATATAGAAACTTCTGTATGATACTTAAACTAAAGAAGTGCACTTGCAACTTTAACTTAGAGTCCTCCTCACATGGTTCATTATTTTGTAAAATCATGGCCTGTGTGAACATGTGCCATTCAAATGTCACAAAACAAGTATGATATTCGCGTAAACACTAATGTTACAGTATAGGACCTTCTCTACAATACTTATTGCTAAGAAGTGAAATTCCAACATTTGACTCTGAATCCTCGGCACTTGGTTCACTATTTTGGAAAATCATGGCCTACGAGAACATGTTATATGCTAATGTCGCAAAACAAGTATGATCTTCTCCTGAACAAAAAGTGTAACACTATAGAATCTTCTGTAGGATACTTATCCCTAAGAAGTGCACCTGCAACATTTGACTCTCAATCCTCCTCACTTGGTTCACTAATTTGCAAAATCAAGGCTTGTGTGAACATGTTCCATGAAAACGTCACAAAACCAGTGTGAATTTTTCCTGAACATAAAAAGTTACAAGGTATGAACATCTACAGGATTCTTATCACTGAGAAGAGAAAGGGAAATATGTGAATTTGATGCGTCCTCACTTGGTCACTATTTTCAAGCTCATTACAAGCCTAAACATAGTTGGTAGAACCAGCACAAAACAAATGTTGTTTTCTCCAGAATACAAAGTTTTAGAGTCTAGAAACCTATGTAGGATATTTATTCCAAAGAAGTGCACATGCTACACATGATTCCCCAAGGAAGTGCACATGGTACATATGACTGTGAGTCCTCCTCACTTGGTTCACTATTTTGGAAGGGAACGACATGCATGAACATGTTTCATGGAAACATCGTAAAGCAAGTATGATTTCCTCCTGAACACAAAGAGTTACAATATAGAAACGTCTGTAGGATACATATCATAAAGAAGTGCACTTGCAAAATTTAACTCAGATTCCTCCTCACTAGGTTCACTATTTTGTACAATCATGGCCTGTGTGAACATGTGCCATTCAAATGTCACAAAACAAGTATGAGTTTCGCCTGAACACAAATGTTACAGTATAGGAACTTCTCCAGGATACTTATCCCTAAGAAGTGAAATTCCAACATTTGACTCTGAATCCTCCGCACTTGGTTCACTATTTTTGAAAATCATGGCCTGTGAGAACATGTTATATGCAAATGTCACAAAACAAGTATGATCTTCTCCTGAACCCCATGTGTAACACTATAGAATCTTCTGTAGGATACTTATCCCTAAGAAGTGCACCTGCAACATTTGACTTTCAGTCCTCCTCACTTGGTTCACTAATTTGGAAAATCAAGGCCTGCGTCAACAGAGTCCATGAAAACATCACAAAACCAATGTGAATTTCTCCTGAACATGAAAAGTTACAACCTATGAACATCTACAGGTTTCTTATCACTGAGAAGAGAAAGTGAAACATGTGAATTTGACATGTCCTCTCTTGGTCACTATTTTCAAGCTCATTACAATCCTGAACATACTTGATAGAATCAGCACAAAACAAATGTTGTTTTCTCCAGAATACAAAGTTTTACAGTCTAGAAACCTGTGTAGGATACTTATCCCAAGGAAGTGCACATGCTACATATGACTTCCCAAAGAAGTGCACATGCTACATATGAATGTGAGTACTCTTCACTTGTTTCACGATTTTGGAAGGGAACGACATGCATGAACTTGTTTCATGGAAACGTCGTAAACAAGTGTGATTTCCTCCTGAACACAAAGAGTTACAATATAGAAACTTCTGCACGATACTTATCCTAAAGAAGTGCACTTGCAACATTTACCTTACTTGCTTTACTATTTTGAAAAATCATGGCCTGTGTGAACATGTGCCAATCAAATGTCACAAAACAAGTATGATTTTCGCTTGAACACAAATGTTACAGTATAGGATCATCTCTATGATACTTATCCCGAAGAAGTGAAATTCCAACATTTGACTTTGAATCTTCTGCACTTTGTTAACTATTTTGGAAAATCATGGCCTGCTTTAACATGTGATATGCAAATTTCGCAAAACAAGTATGGTCTTCTCCTGAACACAAAGTGTAACATTATTGAATCTTCTATAATACATTTATCCCTAAGAAGTGCACCTCCAACATTTGACTCTCAGTCATCCTCACTTGATTCACTATTTTGGAAAATGAAGGCCTGCGTGAACATATTCCATGAAAACGTCACAAAACCAGTGTGAATTTCTCCTGAACATAAAAATTACAACGTATGAACATCTACTGGATTCTTAGCACTGAGACGAAAAAGTGAAACATGTGAATTTGACACGTCCTCACTTGGTCACTCTTTTCAAGCTCATTACAAGTCTGAACATAGTTGGTAGAATCAGCACAAAACAAATGTTGTTTATTCCAGAATACAAAGTTTTAGAGTCTAGAAACCTATGTAGGATACTTATCCCAAAGAAGTGCACATGCTACATATGACTTCCCAAAGAAGTGCACATGCTACATATGACTGTGAGTCCTCTTCACTTGGTTCACGATTTTGGAAGGGAGCGACATGCATGAACAGGTTTCATGGAAACATCGTAAAACAAGTGTGATTTTCTCCTGAACATAAAGAAATACAATATAGAAACTTCTGCATGATACTTATCCTAAAGAAGTGCACTTGCAACATTTAACTCAGAGTCCTCCTCACTTGGTTCACTATTTTATAAAATCATGGCCTGTGTGAACATGTGCAATTCAAATGTCACAAAACAAGTATAAATTTTGTCGGAACACAAATGTTACAGTATAGGAACTTCAATAGGATACTTATCCCTAAGAAGTGAAATTCCAATATTTGACTCTGAATCCTCCGCACATGATTCACTATTTTGGAAAATCATGGCCTGTGTGAACATGTTATATTCCAATGTCGCAAAACAAGTATGATCTTCTCCTGAACACAAAGTGTAACACTATAGAATCTTCTGTAGGATACTCATCCCTAAGAAGTGCACCTGCAACATTTGACTCTCAGTCCTCCTCACTTGGTTCACTAATTTGGAAAATCAAGGCCTGCGTGTTCAAATTCCATGAAAACATCACAAAACCAGTGTGAATTTCTCCTGAACATAAAAAGTTACGACATATGAATATCTACAGGATTCTTATCACTGAGAAGAGAAAGTGAAACATGTGAATTTGACACGTCCTTACTTGTTCACTATTTTCAAGCTCATTACAAGCCTGAACATAGTTGGTAGAATCAGCAAAAAAACAAATGTTGTTTTCTCCAGAATACCAAGTTTTACAGTCTAGAAACCTGTATAGGATATTTATACCAAAGAAGTAAACATGCTACACATGACTTCCCAAACAAGTGCACATGCTACATATGACTGTGAGTCCTCTTCACTTGGTTCACTATTTTGGAATGGAACGACATGCATGAACATATTTCATGGAAACGTCGTAAAACAAGTGTGATTTCCTCCTGAACACAAAGAGTTACAATATAGAAACTTCTGTATGATACTTATCCTAAAGAAGTGCACTTGCAACATTTAACTCAGAGTCCTCCTCACATGGTTCATTATTTTGTAAAATCATGGCCTGTGTGAACATGTGCCATTCAAATGTCACAAAACAAGTATGATATTCGCCTGAACACTAATGTTACAGTATAGGACCTTCTCTACGATACTTATCGCTAAGAAGTGAAATTCCAACATTTGACCCCGAATCCTCCACACTTGGTTCACTATTTTGGAAAATCATGGCCTGCGTGAATATGATATATGACAATGTAGCAAAACAAGTGTGATCTTTTCCTGAACACAAAGTGTAACACTACAAAATCTTATGTAGGATACTTATCCCTGAGAAGTGCACCTCCAACATTTGACTCTCAGTCATCCTCACTTGATTCACTATTTTGGAAAATGAAGGCCTGCGTGAACATATTCCATGAAAACGTCACAAAACCAGTGTGAATTTCTCCTGAACATAAAAATTACAACGTATGAACATCTACTGGATTCTTAGCACTGAGACCAAAAATTGAAACATGTGAATTTGACGCGTCCTCACTTGGTCACTCTTTTCAAGCTCATTACAAGTCTGAACATAGTTGGTAGAATCAGCACAAAACAAATGTTGTTTTCTCCAGAATACAAAGTATTAGAGTCTAGAAACCTGTGTAGGATACTTATCCCAAAGAAGTGCACATGCTACATATGACTTCCCACAGAAGTGCACATGCTACATATGACTGAGTCCTCTTCCCTTGGTTCACTATTTTGGAAGGGAACGACATGCATGAACATGTTTCATGGAAACGTTGTAAAACAAGTGTGATTTTCTCCTGAACATAAAGAATTACAATATTGAAACTTCTGCACGATACTTTTCCTAAAGAAGTGCACTTGCAACATTTAACTCAGAGTCCTCCTCACTTGGTTCACTATTTTGTAAAATCATGGCCTGTGTGAACATGTGCCATTCAAATGTCACAAAACAAGTATAAGTTTCGCCGGAACACAAATGTTACAGTATAGGAACTTCAATAGGATACTTATCCCTAAGAAGTGAAATTCCAATATTTGACTCTGAATCCTCCGCACTTGGATCAGTATTTTGGAAAATCATGGCCTGCGTGAACATGTTATATTCCAATGTCGCAAAACAAGTATGATCTTCTCCTGAACACAAAGTGTAACACTATAGAATCTTCTGTAGGATACTCATCCCTTAGAAGTGCACCTCCAACATTTGACTCTCAGCCTCCTCACTTGGTTCACTAATTTGGAAAATCAAGGCCTGTGTGAACATATTCCATGAAAACTTCAGAAAAGCAGTGTGAATTTCTCCTGAACATAAAAATTACAACGTATGAACATCTACTGGATTCTTTGCACTGAGACGTAAAAGGGAAACGTGAATTTGACGCATCCTCTCTTGGTCACTATTTTCAAGCTCATTACAAGCCTGAACATACTTGATAGAATCAGCACAAAACAAATGTTGTTTTCTCCAGAATACAAAGTTTTAGAGTCCAGAATCCTGTGTAGGATACTTATCCCAAAGAAGTGCACATGCTACACATGACTCCCCAAAGAAGTGCACATGCTACATATGACTGTGAGTCCTCCTCACTTGGTTCATTATTTTGGAAGGGAATGACATGCATGAACATGTTTCATGGAAACATCGTAAAGCAAGTGTGATTTCCTCCTGAACACAAAGAGTTACAATATAGAAACTTCTGTACGATACTTACCCTAAAGAAGTGCACTTGCAACATCTAACTCAGAGTCCTCCTCACCGTGTTCACTATTTTAGAAAATCATGGCCTGCGAGAACATGTTATATGCAAATGTAGCAAAACAAGTATGATCTTCTCCTGAACACAAAGTGTAACACTATAGAATCTTCTGTAGGATACTTATCCCTAAGAAGTGCACCTGCAACATTTGACTCTCAGTCCTCCTCACTTGGTTCACTAATTTGGAAAATCAAGGCCTGCGTGATCAGATTCCATGAAAACATCACAAAACCAGTGTGAATTTCTCCTGAACATAAAAAGTTACAACGTATGAATATCTACAGGATTCTTATCACTGAGACGAGAAAGTGAAACCTGTGAATTTGACGCGTTCTCACTGTTGGAACCGAAGTCCCTCCAAGTCACCCGCCCCAACCCCAAAAGGAGACAAGAGGACAGAGAGGCTGCTGCAATGGCAATAGGCGAGTTTATTCTGGCATGCCAGGACCGCCTCCCTCTTGCAAGCAAGAGAAGAGCGGCCCCGACTGAGGTCGGGGTAGGGTTTTTATAGGGTAGCAAAACATATTTTTCTATAGCACTCTTTGGCACAGTTGAGTCAGCCAATGGTGACCATCAGATGTTCTGGTCGAGGTCCCGGTCAGCACGTCCGCGGCAAGGCTGACTTGTTTGTGCAAGATAGCAGCGGGCTTGGGGTGAAGCTTCGGTTATAGTTACAATAATAATACTAAGGCGTTGGTGGTGTTTGGCATAACTGCACGTATTGGGAGCATTTCCCGGAGTTCTGTGTGTGGAGGGGGAAGCGGGCTTAGACGGCATCTGGACATACTGAAAACATTTCTCTGAGACCTTGAAGGGAGAAGATTCTTGGAACCAACTTTGGGGGGAGGTCTGGGTGGTCTAGTATCTGGGTCTGGGTGGTTTGGCATCTGGCCCTCTCACAGGGACCTTGAGAGGAGAGATGTTTTTCAGTCTCTAGCCACCTGTTGTTTTCAGAACTCTGAAAACTGCTGACCACCAGGCTCAAGGACATAGACATTTCTGTTTTTGGGTCTCTCTAAAATTTCTTTTTCTTCCACACTCACTTGGTCACTATTTTCAAGCTCATTACAAGCCTGAACATAGTTGGTAGAATCAGCAAAAAAACAAATGTTGTTTTCTCCAGAATACAAAGTTTTACAGTCTAGAAACCTGTGTAGGATACTTATCCCAAAGAAGTGCACACACTACACATGACTCCCCAAAGAAGTACACATGCTACATATGACTGTGAGTCCTCTTCACTTGGTTCACTATTTTGGAAGGGAACGACATACATGAACATGTTTCATGAAAACGTCGTAAAACAAGTGTGATTTCCTCCTGAACACAAAGAGTTTCAATATAGAAACTTCTGCACGATTCTTATCCTAAAGAAGTGCACTTGCAACATTTAACTCACTTGTTTCACTATTTTGCAAAATCATGGCCTGTGTGAACATGTGCCATTCAAATGTCACAAAACAAGTATGATTTTTCCCAGAACACAAATGTTACAGTATAGGATCATCTCTAGGATACTTATCCCGAAGAAGGGAAATTCCAACATTTGACTTTGAATCTTCCGCACATAGTTAGCTATTTTTGAAAATCATGGCCTGCGAGAACATGTTACATACAAATGTCGCAAAACAAGTATGATCTTCTCCTGAACAAAAAGTGTAACACTATAGAATCTTCTCATTAGAAGCCTGAACATAGTTGGTAGAATCAGCACAAAACAAATGTTGTTTTCTCCAGAATACAAAGTTTTAGAGTCTAGAAACCTGTGTAGGATACTTATCCCAAAGAAGTGCACATGCTACATATGACTTCCCAAAGAAGTGCACATGCTACATATGACTTAGTCCTCTTCCCTTGGTTCACTATTTTGGAAGGGAACGACATGCATGAAGAAGTGAAATTCCAACATTTGTCTCTGAATCCTCCGCACTTGGTTCACTATTTTGGAAAATCATGTCACTAAACAAGTATGATCTTCTCCTTAACACAAAGTGTAACACTATAGAATCTTCTGTAGGATACATATCCCTAAGAAGTGCACTTCCAACATTTGAATCTGAGTCCTCCTCACCTGGTTCACTATTTTGTAAAATCATAGCCTGCGTGAACATGTTCCAGGGAAACATTAGAAAACAAGTGTGATACTCTCCTGAACACCAACAATGTCAGTATAGAAACTTTGGTGGGATACTTACCGCTAAGAAGAAGAGCACTTGCAACGTTTGACTCTTAGTCCTTCTGTATTGGTTCACTATTTTGGAATATCATGGCTTGCGTGTAAATGTTCCATTGACTGTCGCACATCAAGTGTGACTTTCTCCTGATCACAAAGAGTTACAGTACAGAAACTTCTGTAGGATACGTATCCCAAAGAAGTTCACTTGCAACATTTGACTCTTGTCCTTCTCTATTGGTTCAGTATTTGGAATATCATGGCTTGAGTGTAAATGTTCCATTGACTGTTGCACAACAAGTATGACTTTCTCCTGATCACAAAGAGTTACAGTATAGAAACTTCTGAAGATTACGTATCCCAATGAAGTGCACTTGCAACATTTGACTCTGAGTCATCCTCACTTGGTTAACTATTTTGGAAAAATCATGGCCTGCTTCAACATGTTCCATGGAAATGTGACACAACAACTGTTATTTTCTCCTGAACACAAAGAGGTACACTATAGGAACTTACGTAGGACACTTACTGGTAAAAAGTGCACGTGCAATATTTGACTGTGAACCCTCCTCACGTGGTTCACTCTTTTGGAAAATCATGGCCTGCGTGAACATGTTATATGCAAATGTAGCAAAACAAGTACGATCTTCTGTAGGATACTTATCCCTAAGAAGCACACTTCCAACAGTTGATTCTCAGTCTTCCTCACTTGGTTCACCATTTTGGAAAATCAAGGCCTGGGTGTACATATTCCATCAAAACGTCACAAAACCAGTGTGATTTTCTACTGAACATAAAAAGTTACAATGTATGAACATCTACAGGATTCTTATCACTGAGAAGTGAAAGTGAAACATGTGATTTTGACGCTTCCTCATTTAGTCATTATGTTCAAGCTTATTACAGGCCTGAACATAGTTGGAAGAATCAGCCCAAAACGAATTTTGTTTTCTACAGAACACAAAGTTTTACCGTCTAGAAACCGTGTAGGATACTTGTCCCAAAGAAGTGCACTTGCAACATTTTTAAACATTTTTTATTATTATTTCTGCTCATACAAACTTAATAGGTAGACCAGTTCCCTCCCCCCGCCTCCTGCTCCCCCTCTGTCTCTCCCCATCTCCCAGTGCCCCCCCCCAATTCCCAGAGAGTCCTTTATTGTGTATGCCTAACTCTCCTTTTGGTCCTCCTTTCCAATGACATAAAAGGACACAGTGGCATTTCCCTGAACCTTTTCTCGTGTTCCCCTTAAGCATAGTAACACTTCTGTGGCCATCAATCCCTTGCCTCCAAGGATCTTGGTGCCTTCAGCCGATGTTAGACTTTGTGAGGTCAATAGTGTGATGGACATGGCGCAGGGCATGCAAAGTCTTAATATAATTTTTCAGCCCTATGTATTGTGGAGACTCTTCAAATCATTGCTCCCCCCATCCTGTTGCTCTTACACTCTTACCGCCCCCTCTTCCGCAGATGTCCCTCAGTTTCAGGATGTGGGGAGATTAGGCTGGCTTAGTTCTATGTGGATGATATAGAGTCTCTGAAGTTCTGGATTGTGGTTGTTGATTTTCTTTTGCAGTTTTGCTGCTCCTGCAATGCCCTTCACTCCATCCTGATGGGCACTGTATGTCACCCCCTGGTCAGAGACAAAAAACTGTTAAACTGGAGTCTTGTTATAATAGCACATTCAAGGGTAGATGTAATCAAAGCAGGAAACCTCGGTGAGGGAGGGATCAGTCACCCATTTGCAAAATGATCTCTTTTCATCTGCCAGACTATATGCCCTCCCCTTCTGGTGAGATCATACCCCCTCAGTTGTACATGATCAGGAACGAACGTCTGTGAACTTAACCAGGTGTCACATTACTTACTTGCATTCCTTGGAGGTCGATTTTCTGTGCTGTAACATGGTCCCCTCTGTCTTTGTGTCTGGTGTGGGCCTCCTAGCCCATCCCTCCTGTTCACAATCCTTGGTGTTTAATTTTCTAAGTTCTTTGTGCACTCTGGACAGTAGAGCTCTATCAGATATGTGGTTAGTGAAGATTTTCTACCATTCTGTGGGTTGCCTTTGAGCTCGTGTGACAATCTCTTTATCTGAACAGAAGCTCTTTAATTTCACAAGATCCCAACTGTTAAGAGTTGGTTGCAGTGACTGTGCCTTTGGATGTCTGTTTAGGAATTGTTGGCCTAGCCCAATCAGCTCAAGGGAGTTCCCTATCCGTTCAGTTATGATTTCTATAGTCTCTGGCCTGATATCAAGGTTCATGATCCATTTGGAATTAAGTCTTGTACATGGTGACAAGTACGGGTCCAGCTTTAATCTTCTGCATGTTGAGATCCAGTTTTGAGAGCACTATTTGTTGAAGATGCTGTTCCTTTTCCATTGGATTTTTTGGGCCACTTTGTCGAAGATCAAATGGCTGTATTTTTGTGGGCTTATATCTGGGTCCTCAACCCTTATCCATTGATCTGTGGGTCTATTTTGGAGCCCGTACCAGGCTGTTTTTATAACGATGGATTTGTAGTATAAACTAAGGTTCTGTATGGTAATACCTCCAGCAGTGTTTTTGTTATTCAGGATTGTCTTTGCTATCCTAGGTCTATTGTGCCTCCATATGAATTTTGAGATTAATTGGTCAACTTCTTTAAAGAATTGCTTTGTGATTTTAATTGGTATAGCATTGAATCTGTATATTGCCTTAGGTAGGATGGTCATTTTTACGATGTTGATTCTGCCAATCCAGGAGCATGGGAGGTCTTTCCACTTTCTGATGACTTCAGCAGTTTCTTTCTTTAGGGTTTCAAAATTTTCATTGTAAAGGTCTTTTACCTCCTTGGTTAGGTTTATACCAAGGTATTTCATTTTTTCAGGGGTTATAGTAAATGGGATTGTTTCTTTCAGGGCTTTTTCACTTCTTTCATTTTGGGCATATAGGAAGGCCTCTGATTTTTGCACATTTATTTTGTATCCTGCCACCCTGCTGAACTTCTCAATTAGTTCCAGGAGCTTCCTGCTGGAGTTTTTGGGATCCCTCAGGTATAAGATCATGTCATCTGCAAATAGTGATAGCTTGACTTCTTCCTTGCAGATTTGAAACCCTTTTATGTCCCTTTCTTGTCTTATGGCTTCAGCTAAGACTTCAAGTACAATATTGAATAGAAGTGGTGAGAGTGGACAGCCTTGTCTAGTTCCTGATCGAAGTGGGAATGCTTCCAATTGTTCCCATTGAGCATAATCCTTGCTGTGGGCTTGTTGTATACAGCTTTTATTATATTGATAAATTTTCCTTCCATTCCTACTGTCTCTAGCGTTTTGATCATAAAAGACTGTTGGATCTTGTCAAAGGCTTTTTCTGCGTCTATCGAGAGTATCATGTGGTCTTGGACTTTGGACTGGTTTACATGATGAATTACATTTATTGATTTGCGTATGTTGAACCAACCTTGCGTGCCGGGGATGAAGCCTACTTGGTCCCTGTGAATGATCTTTTTCATATGTTTTTGAATCCGATTTGCTAAGACTTTGTTGAGAATCTTTGCGTCTGTGTTCATCAGGGAGATCGGCCTATAGTTTTCTTTTTTAAGTAAATCTTTATTAGGTTTTGGGATTAAGACGATATTAGCTTCATAGAAGGAATTTGGTAGTGTTCCTTCCTTTGCTATTTGATGGAACAGTTTAAGGAATATTGGTGTTATTGACTCCTTAAATGTCTGGTAGAATTCTGAGCTGAATCCATCTGGTCCAGGACATTTTTTGGTGGGAAGATTCAAGATTACTTCTTCAATTTCCTTATATGTTATAGGGCCATTTAAGTAATTCACAACTTCCTGATCCAATTTAGGTAAGATGTGTTTACTTAGAAATTTATCCATCTCTTGTGTGTTGGCAAAATTCACAGAGTATAAGTTTTTGAAATATGATGTTATAATTCTCTGGATTTCTTGGGTATCAGTAGTGATTACTCCGTGTTCATTTCTAATTTTGTTAATTTGGGTTTTCTCTCTCTTGCTTTTGGTTAATTTAGCTAGGGGTGTATCTATCTTATTGATTTTTTCAAAGAACCAGCTTTTTGACTGGTTGATTTTTTCTATCATTTTCTTAGTCTCGATTTCAGATATTTCTCCCCTTATTTTGCTAATCTCCTCTCTTCTACTACTTTTGGGATCAGATTGCTCAAGTTTCTCTAAAGTTTTAAGCTGCATCGTTAAGTTTTTTATTTCTGATGTTTCCATTTTTTTGATGTAGGCATTCAGAGCTATGAACTTACCTCCTAGAACTGCTTTCATTGTGTCCCAGAGATTTTGGTAAGTTGTATTTTCGTGATCCTTCACTTTCAGGAAATCTTGAATTTCCTCTTAGTTCTTCCTGAATCCAGTTCTCATTCAGCATCATATTTTTAAGTTTCCAGGAGTTAGTGTATTTTCTCTTGTTTGTTGTGTTGTGGATGTCAAGCTTTAGGCCATGGTGGTCTGATAGGGCACAGGTTAGAATTTCAACTTTTTTGTATATGTGTAGATTCGTTTTGTGGCCCAATATGTGATCTATTTTGGAAAAAGTTCCGTGTGCTGCTGAGAAAAATGTGTATTCTTTGGTACGTGGGTGAAAAGTTCGATAGAGATCTGTAAGGTATACTTCTTTAAGGGTTTGATTATGTTCCAAAGTGTCTCTGTTAAGCTTTTGTCCTGTTCATCTATCCCATGTCTAGAGGGCGGTGTTGAAGTCCCCAAGAATTATCGTTTGGGGGTTGATTTCTTGCTTTACACGCTGTAGGGTTTCCTTAATGAATGTGGAGGGGCCCATATTGGGTGCATAAATGTTCAGGATTGTGATGCACTTCAAAATTTGACTCAGAGTCCTCCTCACTTGGTTCACTATTTTGGAAAATCATGGCCTGTGTGAACATGTGCCATGCAAATGTCAAAAAAAAGTATGATTTTCTTCTGAACGCAAATGTTACAGTATACAAACTTCTATAGGATACTTATCACTAAGAGGTGCACTTCCAGCATTTGACTCTGAATCCTCCTCACTTGGTTCACTATTTTGGCAATTCATGGCCTGCGTGAACTTGTTCCATGCAAATGTCACAAAACTAGTATGATTTTCTCCTGAAGGCAAATGTTACAGTGCAGAAACTTCTCTAGGATACTTATCCCCAAGAAGTGCGCTTCCTACATTTGATTCTCAATCCTCTGCACTTGGTTTTCTTTTGGAAATCATATCCTGCATGAATAATTTCCATGGAAACATAGCAAAACAAGCTTGATTTTCTGCAGAACACAAAGAGGTATAGTATTGAAACTTCTGTAGGATACTTACCACTAAGAAGTGCACTTGCAACATTTGACTCTGAGTCCTTCTCTCTTGGTTCACTATTTTGGAATATCATGTCTTGTGTGTAAATGTTGCATTGACTGTCGAACAACAAGTGTGACTTTCTCCTGATCACAAAGAGTTACAGTATAGAAACTTCTGTAGGATACGTATCCCAACGAAGTGCACTTGCAACATTTGACTCTGAGTCATCCTCACTTGGTTAACTATTTTGGAAAAATCATGGCTGCTTCAACATGTTCCATGGAAATGTGGCACAACAAATGTTACTTTCTCCTGAACACAAAGAGTTACAGTATAAGAACTTCCATAGGACACTTACCGGTAAGAAGTGCACATGAAATATTTCACTCTGAATTCTCCTCACTTGGTTCACTATTTTGGAAAATCATGGAATGCGTGAACATGTTATATGCAAACATGTTATATGATCTTCTCCTGAACACAAAGTGTTACAGTATAGAATCTTCTGTAGGATACTTATCCCTAAGAAGTGCACTTCCAACATTTGACTCTCAGTCCTCCTCACCTGGTTCAACATTTTGGAAAATCAAGGCCTGCGTGAATATATTCCATGAAAACATCCCAAAAACAGTGTGATATTCTCCTGAACATAAAAAGGTACAACATATGAACATCTACGATATTCTTATCACTGAGAAGTGGAAGTGAAACATTTGAATTTGATGCTTCCTCACTTGGTCACTCTTTTCAAGCTCATTACAGGCCTGAACATAGTTGGTAGAATCACCAAAAAACGAATGTTGTTTTCTCCAGAACACAAAATTTTACCGTCTAGAAACCTGTGTAGGATACTTGTCCCAAAGAAGTGCACATGCTACATATGACTGTGAGTCCTCTTCACTTGGTTCACGATTTTGGAAGGGAATGACATGCATGAACATGTTCCATGGAAATGTGGCACAACAACTGTAATTTTCTCCTGAACACAAAGAGTTACAGTAGAGAAACTTCTGTAACGACATTTATCCTAAAGAAGTGCACTTGCAACATTTGACTCAGAGTCCTCCTCAATTGATTGACTCTTTTGGAAATTCATGGCCTGTGTGAACATGTGCCATGCAAAGGTCACAAAACAAGTATGATTTTCTCCTCAATGCAAATGTTACAGTAAACAAACTTCTGTAGGATACTTATCCCTAAGAGGTGCACTTCCAACATTTGACTCTGAATCCTCCTCACTTGGTTCACTATTTTGGAAATTCATGGCCTGCGTGAACATGTTCCATGAAATGTCACAAAACAGGTATTATTTTCTCCTGAACGCAAATTTTACAGTGCAGAAACTTCTCTAAGATACTTATTCCTATGAAGTGCATTTCCTACATTTGATTCTTAATCGTCTGCACTTGGTTCACTATTTTGGAAATTATCTCCTGCATGAATAGGTTCCATGGAAACGTCGCAAAAAAAGTGTGATTTTCTGCAGAACACAAAGAGGTACAGTATCGAAACTTCTGAAGGATACTTACCACTAAGAAGTACACTTCCAACATTTGACTCTGAGTCCTCCTCACTTTGTTCATTATTTTGGAAATTATTGCCTGCGTGAACATGTTCCACGGAAACATTACAAAACAAGTGTGATACTCTCCTGAATACAAAGAATTACAGTATAGAAACTTTTGTGGGATACTTACTGCTAAGAAGAGCACTTGCAACATTTGACTCTGTGTCCTTCTCTCTTGGTTCACTACTTTGGAATATCATGGCTTGCGTGTAAATGTTCCATTAACTGTCGCACAAATGTGACTTTCTCCTGATCACAAAGAGTTACAGTATAGAAACTTCTGTAGGATAGGTATCCCAACGAAGTGCACATGAAATATTTGACTCTGAAGCCTCCTCACTTGGTACACTATTTTGGAAAATCATGGCCTACCTGAACATGTTATATGTAAATGTTGCAAAACAAGTGTGATCTTCTCCTGAACACAAAGTGTTACAGTATAGAATCTTCTGTAGGATACTTATCCCTAAGAAGTGCACTTCCAGCATTTGATTCTGAATCCTCCGCAATTTGTTCACTATTTTGGAAATCATATCCTGCATGAATAGGTTCCGTGGAAATGTCGCAAAACAAGTGTGATTTTCTGCAGAACACAAAGAGGTACATTATCGAAACTTCTGTAGGATACTTACAACTAAGAAGTGCACTTCCAACATTTGACTCTGAGTCCTCCTTACGTGATTCACTATTTTGTAAAGTCATATCCTGCGTGAACATGTTCCATGGAAACATTGCAAAACAAGTGTGATAGTCTCCTGAACACAAAGAATGACAGTATAGAAACTTTTATGGGATACTTACCGCAAAGAAGAGCACTTGCCAAGAGTTACAGTATAGGAACTTCTGTAGGACACTTACCGGTAAGAAGTGCATGTGCAATATTTGACTCTGAACCCTCCTCACTTGGTTCACTATTTTGGAAAATCATGGCTTGTGTGAACAGGTGCCATGCAAATGTCACAAAACAAGTACGATATTCTCCTGAATGCAAAAGTTACAGGGTAGAAACTTCTCTAGGATACATATCCCCAAGAAGTGCACTTCCTACATTTGATTCTAAATCTTACGGACTTGGTTCAGTATTTTGAAATCATCTCCAGAATGAATAGGTTCCATGGAAACGTCGCAAAACAAGTGTGATTTTCTGTGGAACACAAAGATGTACATTATCGAAACTTCTTTGGGATGCTTACCACTAAGAAGTGCACTTCCAACAATTGACGCTGAGTCGTTCTCACTTGGTTCACTATTTTGAAAAATCATGATCTGTGTGAACAGGTGCCATGCAAATGTCACAAAACAAGTATGATTTTCTCCTGAAGGCAAATGTTACAGTGTAGAAACTTCTCTAGGATACTTATCCCCAAGAAGTGCATTCCCTACATTTGATTCTGAAACCTCCGCACTTGGGTTACTATTTTAGGAATCATCTCCTGCATGAATAGGTTCCATGGAAACGCTGCAAAACATGTGAGATTTTCTGCAGAACACAAAGAGGTAAAGTATTAAAAATTCTGTAGGATACGTATCCCAACGAAGTGCACTTGCAACATTTGACTCTGAGTCATCCTCACGTGGTTAACTATTTTGGAAAAATCATGGCCTGCTTCAACATGTTCCATGGAAATGTGGCACAACAACTGTTATTTTCTCCTGAACTCAAAGAGTTACAGTATAAGGTCTTCCATATTACACTTACGGGTAAGAAGTGCACGTGCAATATTTGACTCTGAACCCTCCTCACTTGGTTCCCTAATTTGGAAAATCATGGCCTGAGTGAACATGTTATATGCAAATGTCGCAAAACAAGTATGATCTTCTCCTGAACACAAAGTGCTACAGTATAGAATCTTCTGTAGGATACTTATCCCTAAGAAGGGCACTTCCAACATTTGACTCTCAGTACTCCTCACTTGGTTCACCATTATGGAAAATCAAGGCATGCATGAACATATTCCATGAAAATGTCACAGAACCAGTGTGATTTCCTCCTTAACATAAAAAGTTACAACGTATGAACATCTGCAGGATTCTTGTCACTGAGAAGTGGAAGTGAAACATGTGAATTTCAGGCTTCCTCCCTTGGTCACTATTTTCAAGCTCATTACAGGCCTGAACATTGTTGGTAGAATGAGCACAAAATGAACGTTGTTTTCTCCAGAACAAAAAGTATTACCGTCTAGAAACCTGTGTAGGATACTTGTCCCAAAGAAGTGCACATGCTACATATGACTGTGAATCCTCTTCACTTGGTTCACGATTTTGGAAGTGAATGACATGCATGAACATGTTTCATGGAAACATCGTACAACAAGTGTGATTTCCTCCCGAACACAAAGAATTACAGTATAGAAACTTCTGTACGACACTTATCCTAAAGAAGTGCACTTACAACATTTGACTCTGAGTCCTAATCACTTGGTTAACAATTTTGTAAAATCATGGCCTGTGTTAACAGGTGCCATGGAAATGTCACAAAACAAGTATGATTTTCTCCTGAACGCAAATGTTACAGTATAGAAACTTCTGTAGGATACTTATCCCTAAGGTGTGCACTTCCAGCATTTGACTCTGAATCCTCCTCACTTGGTTCACTATTTTGGCAATTCATGGCCTGCGTGAACATGTTCCATGCAAATGTCACAAAACAGGTATTATTTTCTCCTATACGCAAATGTTACAGTATACAAACTTCTGTAGGATACTTATCCCTAAGATGTGCACTTCCTACATTTGATTCTGAATCCTCCGCACTTGGATCACTATTTTGGAAATCAACTCCTGCATGAATAGATTCCATGGACACGTCACAAAACAGGTGTGATTTTCTGCAGACAAAAAGAGGTACAGTACGGAAACTTCTGTAGGATACTTACCACTAAGAAGTGCACTTCCAACATTTGATTCTGAGTCCTCCTAACTTGGTTCTCTATTTGGAAAATCATAGCCTGCGTGAACATTTTCCATGAAGACATTGCAAAATAAGTGTGATTCTCTCCTGAACACAAAGAATGACATTATAGAAACTTTTGTGGGATGCTTAACATTAAGAAGAAGAGCACTTGCACTATTTGACTCTGAGCCTTCTCTCTTGGTTCACTATTTTGGAATATCATGGCATGCGTGTAAATGTTCCATTGATTGTCGCACAAGTGTGACTTTCTCCAGATCACAAAGAGTTACAGTATAGAAACTTCTGTAGGATACGTATCCCAACGAAGTGCACTTGCAATATTTCACTCTGAGTCATCATCACTTGGTTGACTAATTTGGAATAATCATGGCCTGCTTCAACATGTTCCATGGAAATGTGGCACAACTGTCATTTTCTCCTGAACACAAAGAGATACAGTATAGGGACTTCCATAGGACACTTATTGGTAAGAAGAGCACGTGCAATATTTGACCCTAAAACCTTCTCACTTGGTTCACTATTTTGGAAAATCATGGCCTGTGTGAACATGTTATATGCAAATGTTGCAAAACAAGTATGATCTTCTCCTGAACACAAAGTGTTACCGTATAGAATCTTCTGTAGGATACATATCCCTAAGAAGTGCACTTTCAACATTTGACACTCAGTCCTACTCTATTATTTCATCATTTTGGAAAATCAAGGCCTGCGTGAACATATTCCATGAAAACTTCAAAAAAACAGTGTGATTTTCTCCTGAACATAAAAAGTTACCACGTATGAAGATCTACAGGATTCTTATCACTGAGAAGTGAAGGTGAAACATGTGAATTTGACACTTCCTCACTTGGTCACTATTTTCAAGCTCATTACAGGCCTGCACATAGTTGGTAGAATCAGCACAAAACGAATGTTGTTTTACCCAGAACACAAAGTTTTAGCGTCTAGAAACCTGTGTAGGATACTTGTCCAAAAGAAGTGCACATGCTACATATGACTGTGAGTCCTCTTCCCTTGGTTCAGGATTTTGGAAGAAAATGACATGCATGAACATGTTTCATGGAAACGTCGTACAACATGTGTGATTTCCTCCTCAACACAAAGATTTACAGTATAGAAACTTCTGTAGGACTCTTATCCTAAATAAGTGCACTTGCAACATTTGACTCAGAGTGCTCCTCACTTGGTACACTATTTTGTAAAATCATGGCCTGTGTTAACAGGTGCCATGGAAATGTCACAAAACAAGTATGATTTTTCTCCTGAACGCAAATGTTAAAATATAGAAACTTCTGTAGGATACTTATCCCTAAGTGGTGCACTTCCAGTATTTGACTCTGAATCCTCCTCACTTGGTTCACTATTTTGGAAATTCATGGCCTGCGTGAACATGTTCCATGCAAATGTCACAAAAAAAGTATGATTTTCTCCTGATGCAAATGTTACAGTATAGAAACTTCTCTAAGATATTTATCTTCAAGAAGTGCACTTCCTACATTTGATTCTGAATCCTCCACACTTGGTTCACTATTTTGGAAATCATCTCCTGCATGAATAGGTTCCATGGAAACTTCACAAAACAAGTGTGATTTTCTGCAGAACACAATGAGGTACAACATCGAAACTTCTGTAGGATACTTACCACTAAGAAGGGCACTTCCAACATTCGAATCTGAGTCCTCCTCACTTGGTTCACTATTTTGGAAAATCATAGCCTGCATGAACATGTTCCAGGGAAACATTGCAAAACAAGGGTGATACTCTCCTGAACACCAAGAATGACAGTATAGAAATTTTGGTAGAATACTTACAGCTAAAAAGAAAAGCACTTGCAACATTTGACTGAGTCCTTATCTCTTGGTTCACTATTTTGGAGTATTATGGCTTGCGTGTAAATGTTCCATTGACTGTCGCACAACAAGTGTGACTTTCTCCTATCACAAGACTTACAGTATAGAAACTTCTATAGGATATGTATCCCAACGAAGTGCACTTGCAACATTTGACTCTAAGTCATCCTCACTTGGTTAACTATTTTGGAAAAATCATGGCCTGCTTCAACATGTTCCATGGAAATGTGGCACAACAACTGTTATTTTCTCCTGAACACAAAGAGTAACAGTATAGGACCTTCCTTAGGACACTTACCGGTAAAAAGAGCATGTGCAATATTTGTCTCAGAACCCTGCTCACTTGCTTCACTATTTTGGAAAATCATAGCCTGCGTGAACATGTTCCAGGGAAACATTGCAAAACAAGTTTGATACTCTTCTGAACACCAAGAATGACAGTATAGAAATTTTGGTGAGATACTTACCGCTAAAAAGAAGAGCACTTGCAACATTTGACTCTGAGTCCTTCTCTCTTGGTTCACTATTTTGGAATATCATGGCTTGCGTGTAAATGTTCCATTGACTGTCGCACAACAAGTGTGACTTTCTCCTGATCACAAAGAGTTACAGTTTAGAAACTTCTGTAGGATACGTATCCCAACGAAGTGCACTTGCAACATTTGACTCTGGGTCATCCTCACTTGGTTAACTAATTTCGAAAAATCATGGCCTGCTTCAACATGTTCCATGGAAATGTGTCACTACAACTGTTATTTTCTCCTGAACACAAAGAGTTACAGTATAGGAACTTCTGAAGGACACTTACCTGTAAGAAGTGCACGTGCAATATTTGACTCTGAACCCTCCTCACTTGGTTCACTATTTTGGAAAATCATGGCCTGCGTGAACATGTTATATGCAAATGTCGCAAAACAAGTGTGATCTTCTGGGGAACTCAAAGAGTTAGAGTATAGTATTTTCTGTAGGATACTTATCCCTAAGAAGTGCACTTCTAACATTTGACTCTCAGTCTTCCTCACTTGGTTCACTCTTTTGGAAAATCAAGGCCTGCGGGAACATATTCTCTGAAAACGTCACAAAACCAGTGTGACTTTCTCCTGAACATAAAAAGTTACAACGTATGAACATCTACAGGATTCTTATCACTGAGAAGTGAAAGTGAAACAAATGAATTTGACAATTCCTCACTTGTTCACTATTTTCAAGCTCATTACAGGCCTGAACATAGTTGGTAGAATCACCACAAAACGACTGTTGTTTTCTCCAGAACACAAAGTTTTACTGTCTAGAAACCTGTGTAGGATATTTGTCCCAAAGAATGCACATGCTACATATGACTGTGAGTCCTCTTCACTTGGTTCAGGATTTTGGAAGGGAATGATATGCATGAACATGTTTCATGAAAACGTCATACAACAAGTATGATTTCCTCCTGAACACAAAGAGTTACAGTATAGAAACTTCTGTAGGACACTTATCCTAAAGAAGTGCACTTGCAACATTTGACTCAGAGTCCTTCTCACTTGGTTCACTATTTAGGAAAACCATGGAATGTGTGAACATGTGCCATGCAAATGTCACAAAAGAAGTATGATTTTTTCCTGAATGTAAATGATAAAGTATACAAACTTCTGTAGGATACTTATCCCTAAGAGGTGCACTTCCAGCATTTAACTCTGAATCCTCCTCACTTGGTTCACTATTTTGGAAATTCATGGCCTTCGTGAACATGTTCCATTCAAATGTCACAAAACAAGTATGATTTTCAACTGAATGCAAATGTTACAGTGTAGAAACGTCTCTAGGATGCTTATCCCCAAGAAGTGCACTTCCTACATTTGATTCTGAATCATCTACACTTGGTTCGCTATTTTGGAAATCATCTCCTGCATGAATAGGTTCCATGGAAAAGTCGCAAAACAAGTGTGATTTTCTGCAGAACACAAAGAGGTACAGAATCAAAACTTCTGTAGGATACTTACTACTAAGAAGTGCACTTCCAACATTTGACTCTGGGTCCTCGTCACTTGATTCACTATTTTGGAAAGTCAAAGCCTGCATGAACATGTTACAGGGAAACATTGCAAAACAAATGTGATAATGTCCTGAACACCTACAATGTTAGTATAGAAACTTTGGTGGGATACTTACTGCTAAAAAGAAGAGCACTTGCAACATTTGACTCTGAGTCCTTCTCTCCTGGTTCACTATTTTGGAATATCAAGGCTTGCGTGTAAATGTTCCATTGACTGTCGCACAACAAGTGTGACTTTCTCCTGATCACAAAGAGTTACAGTATAGAAACTTCTGTAGGATACGTATCCCAATGAAGTGCACTTGCAACATTTGACTCTGAGTCATCATCACTTGGTTAACTATTTTTGAAAAATCATGGTCTGCTTCAACATGTTCCATGGAAATGTGGCACAAAAACTGTTGTTTTCTCCTGAACACAAAGAGTTACAGTATAGGAACTTCCGTAGGATACTTATAGGTAAGAAGTGCACGTGCAATATTTGACTCTTAACCCTCCTCACTTGGTGCACTATTTTGGAAAATCATGGCCTGCGTGAACATGTTATACGCAAATGTCGCAAAACAAGTGTGATCTTCAACTGAACACAAAGTGTTACAGTATAGAATCTTCTGTAGGATACTTATCCCTAAGAGGTGCACCTCCAACATTTGACTCTGAATCCTTCTCACTTGGTTCACTATTTTGGAAATTCATGGCCTTCTTGAACATGTTCCATTCAAATGTCACAAAACAAGTATGATTTTCTCCTGAACGCAAATGTTACAGTGTAGAAACTTCTCTATGATACTTATCCTCAAGAAGTGCACTTCCTGCATTTGATTCTGAATTCTCTCCCCTTGGTTCACTATTTTGGAAATCATCTCCTGCATGAATAGGTTCCATGGAAATGTCACAAAACAGGTGTGTTTTTCTGCAGAACACAAAGAGGTACAGTATCAAAACTTCTGTAGGATACTTACCACTAGCAAGTGCACTTCCAACATTTGACTCTGAGTCCTCCTCACTTGGTTCACTATTTGGAAAATCATAGCCTGCGTGAAAATGTTCCAGGGAAACATTGCAAAACAAGTGTGATACTCTCCTGAACACAAAAAATAACAGTGTAGAAACTTTGGTGGGATACTTACAGCTAAGAAGAAGAGCACTTGCAACATTTACTCTGAGTCCTTCTCTTGGTTCAGTATTTGGGAATATTATGGCTTACGTGTAAATGTTCTATTGACTGTCGCACAATAAGGGTGACTTTCTCCTGATCACAAAGAGTTACAGTATAGAAACTTCTGTAGGATACGTATCCCAATGAAGTGCACTTGCACATTTGACTGTGTGTCATCTTCACTTGGTTCACTATTTTGGAAAATCATAGCTTGCGTGAACATTTTCCAGGGAAACATTGCAAAACAAGTGTGATACACTCCTCAACACCAAGAATGACAGTATAGAAACTTTGGTGGGATACTTACCACTGAGAAGAAGAGCACTTGCAACAATTGACTCAGAGACCTTCTCTCTTGGTTCACTGTTTTGGAATATCATGTCTTTCGTGTAAATGTTGCATTGACTGTCGCACAACAAGTGTGACTTTCCTCTGATCACAAAGAGTTACAGTATAGAAACTTCTATACGACACTTATCCTAAAGAAGTGCACTTGCAACATTTGACTCAGAGTCATCCTCACTTGGTTCACTGTTTAGGAAAATCATGGAATGTGTGAACATGTGCCATGCAAATGTCACAAAAAAAGTATGATTTTTTCCTGAATGTAAATGTTAAAGTATACAAACTTCTGTAGGATACTTATCCCTAAGAGGTGCACTTCCAGCATTTGACTCTGAGCCCTCCTCACATGGTTCACTATTTTGAAAAATCATAGTCTGTGTGAATATGTTCCAGGGAAACATTGCAAAAAAAATGTGATACTCTCCTGAACACCAAGAATGACAGTATAGAAACTTTGGTGGGATACTTACCGCTAAGAAGAAGAGTACTTGCAACATTTGACTCTGAGCCCTCCTCACATGGTTCACTATTTGAAAATCATAGTCTGCGTGAATATGTTCCAGGGAAACATTGCAAAAAAAATGTGATACTCTCCTTAACACCAAGAATGACAGTATAGAAACTTTGGTGGGATACTTACCGCTAAGAAGAAGAGCACTTGCAACATTTGACTCTGAGTCCTTCTCTCTTGGTTCACTATTTGGAATATCATGGCTTGTGTATAAATGTTCCATTAACTGTCGCACAACAAGGGTGACTTTCTCCTGATCACAAAGAGTTAAGGTACAGAAACTTCTGTAGGATACATATCCCAACAAAGTACACTTGCAACATTTGACTCTGAGTCATTCTCACTTGGTTAACTATTTTGGAAAAATCATGGCCTGCTTCAACATATTCCATGGAAATGTGGCACAACAACAGTTATTTTCTCCTGAACACAAAGTGTTACAGAATAGGAACTTCCATAGAACACTTAAGGGTAAGAAGTGCATGTGCAATATTTGACTCTGAACCCTCCTTAATTGGTTCTCTATTTTGAAAAATCATGGCCTCCATGAACATGTTATATGCAAATGTTGCAAAACATATATGATCTTCTCCTCAACACAAAGTGTTACAGTGTAGAAACTTCTCTAGGATACCTATCCCAAAGAAGTGCACTTCCTACATTTGATTCTGAATCCTCCGCACTTGGTTCACTATTTTGGAAATCATCTCCTGCATGAATAGGTTCCATGGAAACGTCACAAAACAAGTGTGATTTTCTGCAGAACAGAAAGAGTTACAGTACTGAAACTTCTGTAGGATACTTACCACTATGAAGTGCACTTCCAACATTTGGCTCTGAGTCTCCTCACTTGGTTCACTATTTTGGAACATCATAGCCTTCATGAACATGTTCCAGGGAAACATTGCAAAACAAGTGTGATACTCTCCTGAACACCAAGAATGACAGTATAGAAACTTTGTTGGCATACAAACCGCTAAGAAGAAGAGCACTTCCAACATTTGACTCTGAGTCCTTCTCTCTGGTTCACTATTTGGAATATCATGGCTTGCTTGTAAATGTTCCATTGACTGTCGCACAACAAGGGTGACTTTCTCCTGATCACAAAAAATTACAGTATAGATACTTCTGTAGGATATGTATCCCAATGCAGTGCACTTCCAACATTTGACTCTGAGTCATCCTCACTTGGTTATCTATTTTGGAAAAATCATGGCCTGCTTCAGCATGTTCCATGGAAATGTGGCACAACAACTGTTATCTTCCTCTGAACACAAAGAGGTACAGTATAGGAACTTCCGTAGGACACTTACTGGTAAGAAGTGCACGTGCAATATTTGACTCTGGACCCTCCTCACCTGGTTCACTATTTGGAAAATCATGGCCTGCGTGAACATGATATATGCAAATGTCCCAAAACAAGTGTGATCTTCTCCTGAACAAAAAGTGTTACAGTATAGAATCTTCTGTAGGATACTTATCCCTAAGAAGTGCACCTCCAACATTTGACTCTCAGTCCTCCTCACTTGGTTCACCATTTTGGAAAATCAAGGCCTGCGTGAACATATTCCATGAAAACATCACAGAACCAGTGTGATTTTCTCCTGAACATATAAAGATACAACGTATGAACCTCTACCGGATTCTTATCACTGAGAAGTGAAAGTGAAACATGTGAATTTGACAATTCCTCACTTGGTCAGTATTTTTAAGCTCATTACAGGCATGAACATAGTGGGTAGAATCAGCACAGAACAAATGTTGTTATCTCCAGAACACAAACTTTTAGCTTCTAGAAACCTGTGTAGGATACTTGTCCCAAAGAAGTGCACATGCTACATATGACTATGAGTCCTCTTTCCTTGGTTCAGAATTTTGGAAGGGAATGACATGCATGAACATGTTTCATGAAAACGTCGTAAAACAAGTCTGATTTCCTCCTGAACACAAAGAGTTACAGTATAGAAACTTCTGTAGGACACTTATCCTAAGAAGTGCACTTGCAAGATTTGACTCAGAGTCCTCCTCACTTGGTTCACTATTGTTTAAAATCATGGCCTGTGTGAACATATTCCACGCAAATGTCACAAAAACAAGTATGATTTTCTACTGGACACAAATGTTACAGTACACAAACTTCTGTAGGATATTATCCCTAAGAGGTGCACTTCCAGCATTTGATTCTGTATACTCCTCCCTTGGTTCACTATTTTGGAAAATCATGGCCTGTGTGAACATGTGCAATGCAAATGTCACAAAACAAGTATGATTTTCTCCTGAACGCAAATGTTACAGTGTAGAAACTTCTCTAGGATACTTATCCCCAAGAAGTGCACTTCCTACATTTGATTCTGAATCCTCCACACTTGGTTCACTATTTTGGAAATCATCTCCTGCATGAATAGGTTCCATATAAACGTGGCAAAACAAGTGTGATTTTCTGCAGAACACAAAGAGGTACAGTATCAAAACTTGTATAGGATACTTACCACTAAGAAGTGCACTTCCAACATTAGACTCTGAGTTCTCCTCACTTGGCTCACTATTTTGGAAAGTCATAGCCTGCGTGAACATATTCCAGGGAAACATTGCAAAACAAGTGTGATACTCTCCTGAACACAAATAATGACAGTATAGAAACTTTATTGGGATA
This sequence comes from Typhlomys cinereus, assembly GCA_023101885.1. Taxonomy (NCBI): domain Eukaryota; kingdom Metazoa; phylum Chordata; class Mammalia; order Rodentia; family Platacanthomyidae; genus Typhlomys; species Typhlomys cinereus. The sequence continues at coordinate 379,582 of JALPQD010000904.1, forward strand.
ATGTGATTTCTCATGAACATAAAACATTACAACGTATGAACATCTACAGGATTCTTATCACTGAGAAGTGAAAGTGAAACATGTGAATTTGATGCTTCCTCACTTGGTCACCATGTTCAAGCTCATTACAGGCCTGAAAATAGTTGGTAGAATCAGCACAAAACGAATGTTCTTTTCTCCAGAACACAGTTTTACCGTCTAGAAAAACTGTGTAGGATACTTGTCCCAAAGAAGTGCACATGCTACATATGACTGTGAGTCCTCTTCACTTGGTTCACGATTTTGGAAGGGAATTACATGTACATACATGTTTCATGGAAACGTCGCAAATCACGTGTGATTTCCTTCTGAACACAAAGAGTTATAGTATAGAAACTTCTGTATGACACTTATCCTAAAGAAGTGCACTTGCAACATTTTTTTAACATTTTTTATTATTATTTCCACTCATACAAACTTAGTAGGTAGACAATTCCCTCCCCTCTCCTCCTCCCCCCGAACCCCCTGCTCCCCCTCTGTCTCTCCCATTCCCAGTGCCTCCCCCCAATTCCCAGAGAGTCCTTAATTGTGTATGCCTAACTCTCCTCTTGGTCCTCCTATCTGATGACATAAAAGGACCCAGTGGCATTTACCTAAACCCTTTCTCGTGTTCCCCTTAAGCATAGGAACAGTGCTGTGCCCATCAATCCCTTGCCTCCAAGGATCTTGGTGCCTTTAGCCGATGTTAGACTTTGTAAGGTCAATAGTGTGACGGACATGGCGCAGGGCATGCAAAGTCCTAATATCATTGCTTCAGCCCTATCTAGTGTGAAGACTCTTCAAATCATTGCTCCCCCCCATCCTGTTGCTCTTACAATCTTACCGCCCCCTCTTCCACAGATATCCCTCAGTTTCAGGATGGGGGGAGATTAGGCTGGCTTAGTTCTATGTGGATGATATAGAGTCTCTGAAGTTCTGGATTGTGGTTTGTTGATTTTCTTTTGCAGTTTTGCTGTTCCTGCAATGCCCTTCACTCCATCCTGATGGGCACTGTATGTCACCCCCCTGGTCAGAGACAAAAAACTGTTAAACTGGAGTCTTGTTATAATAGCACATTCAAGGGTAGATGTAATCAAAGCAGGAAACCTCGGTGAGGGAGGGATCAGTCACCCATTTGCAAAATGATCTCTTTTCATCTGCCAGACTATATGCCCTCCCCTTCTGGTGAGATCATACCCCCTCAGTTGTACATGATCAGGAACGAACATCTGTGAACTTAACCAGGTGTCACATTACTTACTGCATTCCTTGGAGGTCGATTTTCTGTGCTGTAACATGGTCCCCTCTGTCTTTGTGTCTGGTGTGGGCCTCCTAGCCCATCCCTCCTGTTCACAATCCTTGCAATTACCGTATTACATAGGTTTTCCCTTGAGTGTTTCAATGTGGGTTGGGTGAGTTTGGTACTAGGAGCCACCTATTAGGGAGTACATACGGCGCTTAACTTTCTGGGATTGGGATACTTCACTTAATATAATTGTTTCTAATGACACTCCATTTCTCAGCAAATTCCAGTAATTCATCATCTTTGATGGCTGAGTAGTACTCCATTGTATAGATGTACCAGAGTTTCCTTATCCACTCATCAACTGTTGGACATTTAGGTTGATTCCATGACTTTGCTATTGTAAACAGTGCTGCTATGAACATAGTCGTGCTTGGGCTATCAAGGCGAACCTCTGCTGCATGGGGGGTTATTCCCAAAAGTGGAATAGCAGGGTCATATGGCATTTCAATCTTTAATTTCTTTAAGAATCTCCAGACGGCTCGCCAGAATGGCTGTATGAGCCTGCATTCCCACCAGCAATGTACAGAGTTCCCCTCTCTCCACATCCTCTCCAGCACTTGTTGTTGTTTGTATTGTGGATTTTTGCCATCCTGACCGGGGTGAGATGATATCTCAGGGAGGTTTTGATTTGCATTTCCCTGATGGCTAAAGAAGTGGAGCATTTTTTAAGATATTTGTTAGACATTTTAATTTCATCTCTGGTAAAATTTCTTTTACATTCCAGGGCCCATTTTTTAATTGGGTCATTGGTTTCCTTGGTGTTTAATTTTCTAAGTTCTTTGTGCACTCTGGACAGTAGAGCTCTATCAGATATGTGGCTAGTGAAGATTTCCTCCCATTCTGTGGGTTGCCTTTGAGCTCGTGTGACAATCTCTTTATCTGTCAGAAGCTCTTAAATTCACAAGATCCCAACTGTTGAGAGTTGGTAGCAGTGACTGTGCCATTGGATGTCTGTTTAGGAAATGTTGGCCTATCCCAATCAGCTCAAGGGAGTTCCCTATCCGTTCAGTTATGATTTTTATAGTCTCTGGCCTGATATCAAGGTCCTTGATCCATTTGGAATTAGTCTTGTACATGGTGACAAGTACGGTTCCAGCTTTAATCTTCTGCTTGTGGAGATCCAGTTTTGCCAGCACCATTTGTTGAAGATGCTGTTCTTTTTCCATTGGATTCTTTGGGCCCCTTTGTCGAAGATCAAATGGCTTACTTTGTGGGCTTATATCTGGGTCTTCAACCCTTATCCATTGATCTGTGGGTCTATTTTGGAGCCAGTACCAGGCTTTTTATAACTATGGATTTGTAGTATAGACTAAGGTTCGGTATGGTAATACCTCCAGGAGTTTTTTGTTACTCAGGATTGTCTTTGCTATCCTAGATTAATTGGTCAACTTCTTTAAAGAACTGCTTTGGGATTTTAATTGGTATAGCATTGAATTTGTATATTGCCTTTGGTAGGATGGTCATTTTTACGATGTTGATTCTGCCAATCCAGGAGCATGGGAGGTCTTTCCACCTTCTGGTGTCTTTTGCTATTTCTTTCTTTAGGGTTTTAAAGTTTTCATTGTAAAGGTCTTTTACCTCCTTGGTTAGGTTTATTCCAAGGTATTTCATTTTTCTAGGGGCTATAGTAAATGGGATTGTTTCTCTCAGGGCTTTTTCACTTCTTTCATTCTGGGCATATAGGAAGGCCTCTGATTTTTGCACATTTATTTTGTATCCTGCCATCCTGCTGAACTTCTCAATTAGTTCCAGGAGCTTCTTGGTGGAGTTTTTGGGATCCCTCAGGTATAAGGTCATATCATCTGCAAATAGGGATAGTTTGACTTCCTCCTTGCCGATTTGAATCACTTTTATGTCCCTTTCTTGTCTTATGCTTCAGCTAAGAATTCAAGTACAATATTGAATAGAAGTAGTGAGAGTGGACAGCCTTGTCTAATTCCTGATCGAAGTGGGAATGCTTCCAATTGTTCCCCATTGAGCATAATCCTTGCTGTGGGCTTGTTGTATACAGCTTTTATTATATTGATAAAGGTTCCTTCATTCCTACTGTCTCTAGCGTTTTGATCATAAAAGGCTGTTGGATCTTGTCAAAGGCCTTTTCTGCGTCTATCGAGAGTATCATGTGGTCTTGGACTTTGGACTGGTTTACATGATGAATTACATTTATTGATTTTCATATGTTGAACCAACCTTGTGTGCCAGGGATGAAGCCTACTTGGTCCCTGTGAATGATCTTTTTGATATGTTTTGAATCCGATTTGCTAAGACTTTTTGAGAATCTTTGCGTCTGTGTTCATCAGGGAGATCGGCTATAGTTTTCTTTTTTAAGTGAATCTTTATTAGGTTTTAGGATTAAAGCGATATTAGCTTCATAGAAGGAATTTGGTAGTGTTCCTTCCTTTGCTATTTGATGGAACAGTTTAAGGAGTATTGGTGTTATTGACTCCTTAAATGTCTGGTAGAATTCTGTGCTGAATCCATCTGGTCCAGGACATTTTTTTGGTGGGAAGATTCGAGATTACTTCTTCAATTCCTTATATGTTATCGGGCCATTTAAGTAATTCACAACTTCCTGATCCAATTTAGGTAAGATGTCTTTACTTAGAAATTCATCCATCTCTTGTGTGTTGTCAAACTTCACTGAGTATAAGTTTTTGAAATATGATGTTATAATTCTCTGGATTTCTTGGGTATCAGTAGGATTACTCCATGTTCATTTCTAATTTTGTTAATTTGGGTTTTCTCTCTCTTGCTTTTGGTTAATTTAGCTAGGGGTGTATCTATCTTATTGATTTTTTCAAAGAACCAGCTTTTTGACTGGTTGATTTTTTCTATCATTTTCTTAGTCTCGATTTCAGATATTTCTCCCCTTATTTTGCTAATCTCCTCTCTCTACTACTTTTGGGATCAGATTGCTCAAGTTTCTCTAAAGCCTTAAGCTGCATTAAGTTATTTATTTCTGATGTTTCCATTTTTTTGATGTAGGCATTAAGAGCTATGAACTTACCTCTTAGGACAGCTTTCATTGTGTCCCAGAGATTTTGGTAGTTGTATTTTGTTATCGTTCGCTTTCAGGAAATCTTGAATTTCCTTTTAATTTCTTCCTGAATCCAGTTCTCATTCAGCATCATACTGTTAAGTTTCCAGGAGTTAGTGTATTTTTCTTGTTTGTGGTGTTGTGGATGTCCAGCTTTAGGCCGTGGTGGTCTGATAGGGCACAGGTTAGAATTTCAACTTTTTTGTATATGTGTAGATTCGTTTTGTGCCCAATATGTGATCTATTTTGGAAAAAGTTCCATGTGCTGCTGAGAAAAATGTTTTTTTTTTTGTGCGTGGGTGAAAAGTTTGATAGAGATCTGTAAGGTCCATTTCTTATGGGTTTGATTAAGTTCCAAAGTGTCTCTGTTAAGCTTTTCCTGTTGATCTATCCCATGTTGAGAGGGCTGTTTGAAGTCCCCAAGGATTATCGTTTGGGGGTTGATTTCTTGCTTTAGACGCTGTAGGGTTTTCTTAATGAATGTGGAGGGGCCCATATTGGGTGCATAAATGTTCAGGATTGTGATGCACTTGCAACATTTGACTCAGAGTCCTCCTCACTTGGTTCACAATTTTGTAAAATCATGGCCTGTGTGAACAGGTGCCATGCAAATGTCACAAAACAAGTATGATCTTCTCCTGAATGCAAATGTTACAGTATACAAACTTCTGCAGGATACTTATCCCTAAGAGGTGCACTTCCAGCATTTGCTCGGAATCCTCCTCACTTGGTTCACTATTTTGGAAATTCATGGCCTGTGTGAACATGTTCCATGCAAATGTTACAAAACAAGTATCATTTTCTCCTGAACGCAAATGTTACAGTGTAGAAACTTCTCTAGGATACTTTTCCCCAAGAAGTGCATTCCCTACATTTTGATTCTGAATCCTCCACACTTGGTTCACTATTTTGGAAACCATCTCCTGCATGAATAAGTTCCATGGAAACATCGCAAAACAGTGTCATTTTCTGCAGAACGCAAAGAGGTACAGTATCGAAACTTCTGCAGGATCCTTCCCACTAAGAAGTGCACTTCAAACATTTGACTCTGAGTCCTCCTGACTTGGTTCACTATTTTGGAAAATCATAGCCTTCGTGAACATGTTCCATGGAAACATTGCAAAACAAGTGTGATACTCTCCTTAACACAAAGAATGACTGTATAGGAACTTTGGTGGGATACTTACCACTAAGAAGAAGAGCACTTGCAACAATTGACTCTAAGTCCTTTCTCTTGGTTCACTATTTTGGAATATCATGGCTTGCATGTAAATGTTCCATTGACTGTTGCACAAAAAGTGTGACTTTCTCTGATCACAAAAAGTTACAGTATAGAAACTACTGTAGGATATGTATCCCAACGAATTGCACTTGCAACATTTGACTCTGAGTCATGCTCACTTGGTTAACTATTTTGGAAAAATCATGGCCTGCTTCAACATGTTCCATGGAAATGTGGCACAACAACTGTTATTTTCTCCTGAACACAAAGAGTTACAATATAGGAACTTTCAGAGGACACTTACCAGTAAGAGCTGCACGTGCAATATTTGACTCTGAACTCTCCTCACCTGGTTCACTATTTTGGAAAATCATGGCCTCCGTGAACATGTTATATGCAAATGTCGCAAAACAAGTGTGATCTTCTCCTGAACACAAAGTGTTACAGTATAGAATCTTCTGGAGGGTTCTTATCCCTACGAAGTGCACTTCCATCATTTGAATCTCAATTCTCCTCACTTGTTTCACCATTTTGGAAAATCAAGGCCTGCGTTAACATATTCCATGAAAACGTTACAGAACCAGTGTGATTTTCTCCTGAACATAAAAAGTTGCAATGTATGAACATCTACAGCATTCTTATCACTGAGAAGTGAAAGGAAAGATGTGAATTTGATGATTCCTCACTTGGTCACTATTTTCAAGGTCATTACAAGCCTGAACATAGTTGGTAGAATCACACAAAATGAATGTGGTTTTCTCCAGAACACTAAGTTTTACCGTCTAGAAACATTTGTAGGATACTTGTCCCACAGAAGTGCACACGCTACATATGCCTGAGAGTCCTCTTCACTTGGTTCACGATTTTGGCAGGGAACAACATGCATGAACATGTTTCATGGAAACATCGTACAAGTGTGATTTCCTCCTGAACACAAAGAGTTATGGTATAGAAACGTCTGTAAGACACTTATCCTAAAGAAGTGCACTTGCAACATTTGACTCACAGTCCTCCTTTCTTGGTTCACTATTTTATAAAATCATGGCCTGTGTGAACATGTGCCATGCAACTGTCACAAAACAAGTTGATTTTCTCCTGAATGCAAATGTTACTGTATACAAACTTCTGTAGGATACTTCTCCCTAGGAGGTGCACATCCAGCATTTGACTCTGAATCCTCCTCATTTGGTTCACTATTTTGGAAATTCATGGCCAGCATGAACATGTTCCATTCAAATGTCACAAAACAAGTATGATTTTTTCCTGAATGCAAATGTTACAATGTAGAAACTTCTCTAGGATACTTATCTCCAAGAAGTGCACTTCCTACATTTGATTCTGAATCCTCTGCACTTGGTTCACTATTTTGGAAATCATCTGCATGAATAAGTTCCATGGAAACGTCGCAAAACAAGTGTGATTTTCTGCAGAACACAAAGAGGTACAGTATCGAAACTTCTGTAGGATACTTACCACTAAGAAGTACACTTGCAACATTTGACTCTGAGTCATCCTCACTTGGTTAACTATTTTGGAAAAATCATGGTCTGCTTCAACATGTTCCATAGAAATGTGGCACAACAACTGTTATTTTCTC